>CAUYPK010148982.1:0-24001 GCA_963574355.1 Loris lydekkerianus | reverse complement strand
TTTTGACAGAGTCTCCCTCTGGTGCCCTGAATAGTGCTGTGGCGTCATAGCTAACCACAATCTCAAGCTCTTGGGCTCCAGTGATCTTCTTGCCTCAGTTTTTCTATTTTGATAGAGACAGGGTCTCAAACTCCTGAGCTTAAGCAATCCACCTGCCTCAGCCTCCTGGAGTGCTAGGATTATAGGTGTGAGTCACTGTGACTGGGTCTTGTAATCTTTTTTTTTTTTTTTTTTTTTTGCAGTTTTTGGCAGGGGCTGGGCTTGAACCTGTCACCTCCAGCATATGGGGCCAGCACCCTACTCCTTTGAGCCACAGGCGCTGCCCTTCTTGTAATGTTTTTTGAAGGCAGTTCTTTGAACAGACATATCACCATATAGTAAGTCCTCAATGTTGATGGGCTCTTGAAAACTGCAATAAACAATCGATGTATAATAAAAACAGTTTTAACACGGGCTAACTCATATAAACAGGAATTAACTTTCTGGTCACACACACACAAAAATTACTAACTTCTAAATAAAGACCAAAACACTTCTAATAGTAAACATTAAAATAAATGTGAGCTATACATACATTTAAAAAGGTTAATAAAAACAACTAAAATAATTCTTCAACCAATTATTCCAGCTCAAGGTTGTGGGTGATTTTATTCTTGGCAGCTCAGGGTGCAAGGTGGGAGACTCCAGTGTGGATAAGATGTGCATGTCATTGTATTGTGGGGTGCACTCACACATACCCTCATACTCCCTCACACTGGGATCATTCAGACATGCCAATTCACCTAACTTGCACACCCTCTGGAGGTGGGAGGAAACCTGCATATTTGGAGAAAATCTACAGAGACCTGGAGAAATGTAGACATTTCACACAGATGGTAGCCCCAGCCCAGAATCAATTTTGTTTATTTCCTCACCAATGTTATAACGATGTTGAATAAAATCACATTATTTGCATGCTGGCTGTATTTCTTATTTCTGTTTTGAAATTTATATTTTGTGCCCCAATTGTCTTTGTGAAATTAATTGCATTTATAAATGCACACCAACATTTTAGCATTCTCAACTATAGTTGTTATAATCTTGTTCTTATTTCTACCCTTTAGGGGCTTTAAAAAATTAGTTAAGAATGTGCCTATTTTGTCTTATTTTCAAGAAACATGATTTTTGCTTCATTTAGGTAATTTTACAACTGTCTTGTCATCATTATTTCCGTTTCCCGTTTTTCCCTGGGGTTGAATATGTTTCCCTTTCTTTAAAAAATTTCTTAACTTACACCCTTTTAAAATTTATTTTCTCTTTCATTAATAATGAAAACATTTGATGGTTGGAATTTTTTAATGAGTTTAGATCTGGCTGCTTCCCATTCATAGTTTTTATATATGAATATTCTTGATTTTATTATTTTGAAATAATTTATAACTCTAATTATAATTCTTCATTTTGAAATATGCTATTGATTTGTATTATAATTCGCAGATTTGTTTTTTCATCGCAATCAGAAAATGTAATCTGGTTTAGTTCTGATATTAGCGAGTTTGTGGATTGGCCCAGTAGGTTCAGCTGTAAGAACAATTTTTAAAAATTTACTGGAGAGAGGTAGTGCCTGTGGCTCAAGGAGTAGGGCGCCAGCCTCATGTGCCGGAGGTGGAGGGTTCAAACCTAGCCCCAGCCAAAAATTGCAAAAAAACAGAACAAAACTGGAGATTTGAAAAGGAGGCATTTTCTTTGGCAATATGAATTTGTAAATGCTCTATAACTTTATTTTCCTGGCTATATTATAATATTGCATTAACTACACTATGCAATTTCCTTTTGACTTGATCTTATGTAGCTAAGTAATATAGTGTCAAAATATGACAAGACCCAATTTTGGAAATGCTGTTGACACTGCTGGCCTTTTTATGTGCATTTTTATCAAATATTACTGGGAAGTTAGGAAGAAGCATATAGTTAGCGTCTTTGCTTCCACATTAATTGTGGTTCAGAATTGGTAACAATTAAGAGATAAGGAAAAATAACTTGGATGCAAAAAATTTAGCTGTTTCCATCTAAGGCTAAGTGTTTTGTTCAAACCAATTTAGGTGGCTTGTCAGAAATTCACATTTTAGAGTGTAAACTTGTGTAGGGCAAATTGCTTTTATATAATTAGTATATAACATCATTAAAATACTTAAATGATTCTCACTGAATTGTGAGATTGTAGATAAAAATCATTGCTTTGGGGGCACTGAAAAAATCATTTTTTAAAGACTTTTGGGGAGTAAATATTGCTTCTTATGAAGGAAGAAAAATAGTCAATAAGCTTAGGATGGTAAATGGTCACCAGAGATGTTACAACTTCTGAAATCTCTTTCCTTTCTATTTTAGAGATGAGATATATAACTCATTAATATTTGTACCACCTGGCTTCTGTGTGAATTACAAACTCATCCTAGAAAATGTGCTACATACCTCGCTGCTGAATATCACTATGGTCACCTTCAAAGTCCTCCCCTTGGGAAGCTGTGCCTTGACACCAGCATCGAGTCCACACTTCAAAGCGATTTTGGAACTCTTTTTCTGGAATGGCCATCAGAGCTCTCATCATATGAGGTCTGACAATTAAGTTTGCAAACACACCCTAGAAAAAGTACTTTGAAGGCTGGAGTAGGTGCTGGGTCAGTGCATAGCTTCCTAACGGGACTATGTCAAAGGGATCATAGTGATATTCAGCAATGAGGTACGCAGTTGTTTTTCTAGGATGAGTGTGTCAAATTAATCGTTCAACTTTGTACCCAAGGTTATAGACATTAACAAAATGCTTACCCTCTCGTATAAGAGCTGCATCCCAGACCCCGTCTATATCACCCTTCCTATTCCCTCCTGGTGTCATATGCCAAGTTCTGGTCAAAGGGAATAAAAGGTAGAAAAAGGAAAAGATGAGAAGAGGAGGAAAGTGCAGAGAGAGAAACATGGGTAGAACATTCTGTGGAAATGTGTATCTGCGGATAAGAAAAGAAACAAAGGTTTCCCCCAGACAGGGCACAGTCACCCAAAATCTGCCAAAGGATAAAGGCGGGAAATGAATAAACAGATAAAGCCTCTGGCACTTCCTTCCCCTTCAGGAGGTTCTGATCCTTCTGATTTTTACCTGAGAGGTGCTGCTGAGACGACACCCGTCTATTAATTGGCTTATGGGGAGAGACACCTGGATAAAGTGGCTTCAGTTGCTGGGACAAAATCATTTCATTCAATTTTTTCTGCAGAATGAAATATTCTTCAGATAACTTTGATATCTAAAAGGAAAGTCATGTGTCAGATTATTAAATGGGGGGGGGGGCGGCAGATGCAGAGAGTTCCGTAGGCACCCCGGGGACTGATCAATTCCTCCTGAACACCCCTGGGGACTTTTGTGCCCTTCCCCCAAACCTGCCCATACCATTGCACCTGAGTTTAAGATAAAACTCTCACTGGACACAACCCCCGCCCCCCCCATCTGTGCTGCTTGGCCATCTCACTGAATTTTTCATTAAAAAGTGCCAGATACATCATGACACCCACAAAATTCTATCCTGATGAACTCCCTCCTGGGTTCCTGAGAGCTGGTGTCCGGCCTCAGCACCCGCCTTTCTGCTTCTGAGGACCCCTCCGCCGCCTTTGATTGTGTGAAACCCCTTCATTCCTTTTCTAGTCTTGTCCTGACTTCAGGGATGCTCTCATCTGAGTCCTACCTTCTGCCTCTGTCTGCTCTGTGTCCAGCTCTGGTAGCATGGCTGTCCTGCCAGCTGGAGTGTGGGGCTCCTGTTTTTCTGCCCCCAGCTTTGTCCCCTTGGAGTGCTGAATCCACCCACATTGTGTCATTAGCCAGCTCTGGCTGGGTAACATGGTAATGCTACATCTTCTCAACATGGTACTTATGAAGCAGGTCTGGGTTCTAATCCCTGATTTGGTCTTTGGAGTGAGAAAATGTATGTATCAGGGAAGGGAAGAACCGTACCCATGTTAATTCACTATTGTACATGTGCTTAAAAAGCAAGAAAAGAACAGGAAGGGGCTAAGTAAATTAATCAATGGCAGGTCCCTACTGACAGGCCCAAGGGTAGTTTACTGAGCTTCCTCTGGGCTCAGCCACTGGCAGAGACAAAAAGCAGAGGTTAGGGACACAGGGGCATTAAACGATCCTTTTTTGAATTAACACATTATGATGTATCTTAATGTATCTTAATGCTCCTTGTATTTCTTGTATTACTATACACCTCTGACTACTTGGGTAATTTGTGTATTTTGGAAGTCATCTAGTTAAAGCTTTACTGTACATGGGAGAAAATAACAGCGCTGACACATAAAGTGATTTTCTTAAGGTCAAACACCTACAAAGGGAAAGGAAGAACTAGAATTGGTATTTATAGAAGTTGGTTCCTGTGATCTTTCTATAGCACCATTTTATTTATTTTATTTTATTTTTTTGAGACAGAGTCTCACTCTGTTGCTCTGTTGACAATGTGGCATCATAGCATCTGTGGCATCATAGCTCACAGCAACCTACCTAAAACTCCTTGGCTCAAGAGATCCTCTTGCCCTAGCCTCCCAAGTAGCTAGGACTTATAGGCCTGCTACAATGCCCAGCTATTTTTTTCTATTTTTACAAGAGAATGGGTCTTGCTCTTGCTCAGTCTGGTCTTGAACTCCTGAGCTCAGGTGATCTACCCACCTCGGCCTCCCAGAGTGCTAGGATTACAGGTGTGAGACACCACGCCTGGCCTATAGCACTTATGCATTAGGAGTAGATGCATTCCTCTGAGGTGAATATACATGTACCACTGTTTTTTTTTCCAGGTTCATAAGAAGCCCTAAAATTTATTGCTTTCTATAACTGTCCCATAGAAACAGATAAAACATGCTATTTCTGGCACAAAATATTCTCCAAGAGGTCATTTTTTCTCTGTGGTTTTTCTTTCTGATTCTTTATTGCCCATAATTACCATGATGTCACATGCAGACTTTCACTCCCATTCCATAGATGCCTCAGTATGGCCACATATCACTCTGGGTAGAGTGCTGTGGTGTCATAGCTCACAGCAACCTCAAACTCTGGGGTTCAAGTGATCTTCTTGCCTCAGCCTCTCAAGTAGCTGGGACTATAGGCACCCACCACAACACCTGGTTAGTTTTCCTATTTTTAGTAGAAACTTTGAAAACTTAAAAAAGAAAAACTTTTTAGCTGTAACTAAAGATCTCATAGATGCACCAAATTTTGCAATGTCAACCCTAGCATTTCAGTAAGCTGTAAAAGCCAACCCGTAGTATCTTCACTACACAAAGTTTATGTCTTATTTTATACAATGTTTTTCATGGTAAACTTGGTCACAAGTTCACAGTTGTTTGAACAGCACCATCCTCAAAACATTTGATTATATTAAAAAGCTTTGCAGTCTCTCATGCACCCAGATGAACTAGTCTACCAGTTATTTGTTTAATTCAGTTATTCTGTAGTTCTTAGAGATTTTTTTTCTAGTAAATAAATGTGTTTATTTTACTCACCTGTTTTGAAAAACTCGCCAAATCATGCACTTCGTTTGCTAAGATTGCTTTTGGGGCTCTGTTATCCTTCATCTTGGTGTTACAGGTCTCCCCATGTTTTGTGGGCTGGGAATACAAACTGTGAGGGTTTCTTGCTCCTTCTGTTGTAGTTGCGACCATCTTTTGATTCTTAAAAGAAGATGTCAGCCTGTCCTTCCTTAATTGCTGCCTTCTCTTATAACCCCGGTATTTACTCTGAATGAACATGGCTGCTTTATCTTCTTCTTCCTGGGCTGGGGTGACGGGTTCCACTTGCCTCTCTTTGTCTGTGCCATGTCTCAGAGGGCTTCTCTCCTGGCTGAACATCGGCGCGTTCTGGGTAACCACAGATGTCTTCTTCTCTTTTTCTTTGCTATTTGCATGTTCAGAAACTGACCTTTGGCTAGGACTGGGTTCCAGAGTGTTTTTAAAAGACATCTCATTTTCAGTCGACCAAGGCCCTGGGTGGCTTGGCCTTCCTGGTGTGCTCTTCCTTTCCAGATATGCTGCCCTTGACTCTTCACAATTCTTCTCCTCTGGGTACCCCTGGTAGTAACTCTGGATCTCAGCCTCCTCTGCATCCACCTTCCTTAGCAGACTCTTCTCTTCCGAGTCTTTCATATACTTCTGTTTGGGGTTTTCTTCTGCCCAAGGGTCCCCCACCAGGTGCAATTCCTGCTTAGCCTCCTCTCCATGCACATTATTGATTTTTTTCAGAGTTTGGTATCCCCTGTTGTTGCTCTCAACAGCATTAGTGGCCTCCTCTTCAGCTCTGAAAGTAGCATTATTCACTCCAGCGGTGCTCCTTTTATTATTTGGAGGTGGAATGACTCTTTCATCAGCAGAGATCGCATTTTCTGTTTGTTTGTTTGCAAAAGATTCCCTGTGCAAAACACATCATATCTGAATATATGGCGCTAAACTAGAGCCTCACTTGTTTTTGGCACTAGCCACCTACTATGTAATGATGGGAGAAAAGCAAGACGAACAAAACTTAAAACAAAAACTTATCAAGTCACCTGACTCTAGTTCTTCCCCTAATGTTCTCTCTAGTGACAACTGCGATGGCCACTCAAAGAGCAAACCAGATTCAACACAGAGAGGGGAGTATCCTGTCATAGGCAGAAGCATATTTTCATTTAATGAGATATCAAAATTCTAGGAATTTAATCTCTTCAAAATGTGTCCTTTTCCAAAGTACCTACAGTGATGAGATGTGGATAATCCACTTAGTTTGGAGAGCAGTAAGTACATTAGCCAGGCTGATGTACTGTACTTGAATAAGCACTAAGTTTACTTATCACAGCAAATATCTTGTAAAAATTAAAGGAAAAGCAATATCCTTGCTACACTTCATGATCATGTAATATCATGTAATATGTTGGTCCAGATTTCACAGTTGGTACTTCCTCAATATCATTCCAAAATGATTTCCCTTTAACTTGGAGATAATGTCTTCTCTAGACATTTTTTTCCCCAGCCAAGGTAAAACTCTCGCAAGAGCAATACAGCCAAGGAAAGAGTATTAAGGTTTAGTGATAGGGTCATAACCTGGCACCATGACATTCTAACATCTCTCTATGCTCCCTGGGGGTGCCAATGCCCCCAACTTTTCATCTTGGACCAGAAGCCCATGTGAGAGTTTGGGTCTTCTGCAATCTTTTTGTGAAGAAGAACTCTTCTTTGAGTAAAACCTGGAGAAAGCTAATTCTATTTGCCACTTCATAGTCCTACTGTGACATCCCTACTTCTTACAGGAGGCGTAATGGAGTCCTTCCAGGATCAGTCAGAAAACTATGTAGGGAACCAAAAATCCCCACAATTTTGATGCTATGCAAGTATTTTGAATTCCTCCATTCTATTTCCTCGAGAATGCTTACATTTACTTAATAGAAGCTTATATTGACTTAAAATAGACCTGATACATAGTAAGACAAGATGAGCATGCAGTCTTTAACTTACTATAGTCCCCAAACATCCATTAAGTTAGTTTTGATATTTTAAATGCATTTTGCTGGTGAAACCCTGTTGTATACACTGCCGAAGATCCCATGTCAATTATGTGGCTGGATTTATTTTACAGACATATAGACATATATTTATATATGTGTCTACTCCAGTGGTTCTCAACCTTCTGAACTCTAATACAGTAGCTCAGTTCCTAAAGGGGTCGCGACACACAGGTTGAGAACCACTGCTCTACTCTGTGCCTGAGGCTAGTGCTGCTCTTGTAGGACATAAAGACCATGTTCAGTGATGCTTCTGAGGATCAGCCTTTCAGAGTTACAGACTGGGAGGGACTGGAGATCTCCTCTAACTTGTGCTAGATAGGCTCATGGGACTGGACCTTTTCTATAGCTCCCAACTGTGCTTTTCTGGGTCCCAGGTCAGGGACTCTATCAGTGAAAGGTAAAGTGACAACAAGGGGCTATAGGACACTGGGGGAAAAGGAAAATCAGAAGTTTTGGAGGGCCAAGAGTGTCAGTCTGCAGTTCCCAGGAATGGTGCGCGTGTCAGGCCCTCTTGCCTCTCTCCTCCCCAACCTTCCTCTCTTCTTCCTTTGAGCTTTCCTCAACTCTCTTCTGGGATTTCTTTTATGTGTGACTTTGTGGTCCACCTCCTGGGATGGTTAGTCCAATAAATGTCAAATTCCCCATCCCATGCCATGTAGGGACAGTTTCTTATTCACACTGTGTGCCCTAATTGGATCTTATAAGCAGTGGTGCCCAACCTTTTTGGCACTGGGAAATGGTTTCATGGAAAACAGCTTTTCTAAGACCAAGGGAGGGGGATTAGATTCTCATAAAGAGCATACAACCTATCCCTCGTATGCACAGATTACAGTAGAGTCTGTGCTCCTATGAGAAACTAATTCCACTGCTGATGTGACAGGAGGCAGAGCTCAGTGATGGGTAACAGCTGTAAATACAGATGAAGCTTCACTCACCCACAGCCACCAGTCACCTCCTGCTGTGAGGTTCAGTTCCTAATAGGCCACGGATCAATACTGGTCTGTGGCCTAGAGTTGGGGACCACAGTTGTGTGTTGTAGATGCCTAATAAATATCTGCTAAATTAAAAGCTAATCCCGGGTGTCCTCAGAAGAAAGGTGGAAGCAAATTAGCTAACTGAATATCTGATCTCTTTGTTAAATGTAATACATGTATCTACAAGTGCTAATTTAAATTTCTAGAGCTGGTAAAATTAGTCCATCTTTTTCCACCTCATTTTTTTACCCTTTCCAGGAGGAGTCTGACATTAAAGATAAGGGACCTAGGTGGGATCCTCCTCTCCCTGGACAATTGCTTGTCCATCATTGGATCAATTCGAATTTCACTACTTGGGCCAAATCTAGATATTTCCCCCTTTCCCTGATCATTACCAACCAAGGCAGGATTCCATTTTCCTTGCCTACCCTGCCATCTCTTGCATATTTTTATAGCAGAGTTAACCTATCTTTACTAGAATCATCTAATTATTCTAGATTATTGGTCATATTTTCCCAAATAATACTGTGAGAAATTTGAATGTAAGGATTTTGTATCCTTTATCTCTGTGTACCCACCATCTAGCATAAAGCCTGCTGGACAAATGAATTCAAGTGGATTTGCTAATATGCCCTTGGAAATACAGACATGAAGACTCAGAAGAAGAAAGGCAGCTGGGGACCAGGAGTTAGGGGTCAGTGACATCTTGCCTATTTAGGCCGTGGAAATGAATGAGAAGACACAGGGGCACATCTAGATGTGAAAGATGATTTAAATGTTGGGAAAGGGAGGGGATATTAACAAAAGATACTCCAGAATTAGAAGCAGAATTGTAGAAAACAGTCTGGTAGAAGTCACGGAAGAAAGACTTTGAGAGGGAAAATGTGAGATGCCAATAAATTCTCAAATAGGATGAAGAACACAAAAGTGGCTGACAAATGTCAGTGGGTGTTCACTGACATTTGATGTGTCTGTATCAGGACCCTGGCTATAAATGAGAAAAATCGTGAACCTTAGTCTATGACTTTACAGGCTTGAAAAATCGGTACATCACAATGGTGTACGAATCAACATCATCATACCTTTTATTTTCAAAGTTTTTCTTGCAGTCAAATTCCTGGTCATAAATCTGAATGGTGGTTACTGCTGTGTTTTTCATGTTAACAATTTGTTTTCTTTGTTTCCGGACCAGGTGTCCTCTTGCAGCTGAAACAGACAAAGCCCGGAGTTGCATTAATCATAAGAAACAAACAAACATTATTTAAATCAGTAAGAACAGGTGGCTTTAACCATCAGTGTCAAAGAGGAAAATGAAATTAAAGATGCCAAATAAAAAGGATTCATTAAAAAGACGGGATTCCTTAACAAGACTCTTGTGGATGGAAAGCTAAGGCAATAGAATAACTGAAGTATCTTTCCTATTACAGAGAGTGCAAAAATAACACCAAAGTGATAGCGATGAACAAAGGTGATGACAAAATGTAGTCACTTGCTTACAATTTGCAAATTCATAATTCGTTTTTTGTTTTGTTTTATTTTGTTTTTGCCAAAAATGTCACGTCCAAATGATTGTTTGGACATTTTGTCCAATTATCCCTGGAGCCAGATACGTTTCAGAATTCAGATTGAATATATGTTTTTTAACTTTAGAAAGTTAATACAGAGACAATATACATTCTGTAACATTCTCCATGCCAGGGCAGTACCCCATAATCAAACACATGAATATTTCTTCAGAAAAACACAGAATATTTTCACTAAGTGGGATGAATAAAGAACTGAAAATAACCTCACTTCATATTGGGGCATGATTTCCTGCCAAATAAGTTGTAGAAAATATTTTTTTCCTAAACCTTATGAATTTTGAAATCATGGATAAGGGATTTGATTTCCATTGGATGGGTTTGCATTTTGATGTCTTCGTGAGAAGTTAAGGACTTAAATATGCAAAAGAGGCGATGATGCCCTATTCCTGATCCACAGAATAGGGACAGAAACCTCAGTGTTCTTCAGAATAAAAGCTGCAAACCATTAAGTGGATCACAAAATTAATTAAGTAAGCCAAATCTAGCATTTAAAAATGAAATGGAAGATAGAGAAACAGAAAATACTAGAATGTATTGCTTGTAGTACGTGTGTGTATCAGATTACAAAGTACAATATGTTTGTTTTTTTTTTTACTATGGGTGTCCAGTCAAAAAATTTTGAAAGTGTGCCACGCTATGTTAGGCTCTATCTGTATTTCATTTCTTAGGGAAAAATAGCAAATGAAATCCAAAGTCCATTAATGCATTTTAATAAAAATTTGTTAAATAAAGCATATATTATTTCCCCACAGAAAGAAATGGGTGACCTTTAATAAAATAAGATTTAATTAGGTTGTCAAAAATTATGGCAAGTGTAACCTTTATAATGAAAATGGGAAAAATCTTATTGTACGATGAGTTATAATAATCAGATTCTCAAGATCTAGAATTAATTTAATCACCCCCTGTGTCTTGCACAATAGGTCAATTATGTTTCATTAATTCTTGACAGAAAGTTTACAAATTAAATTATTTTATTTATGACAAAACATTTATTCAAATATTAAAAGTGTCAATCACTAAAAACAATCTGATTAGGTTCGATATAGAGAAAGTTTCAAGGCAATGCAGTCTGGAATTCAATATAAACGTGACATAGGACTTGGAGGTTTGCCTATAAGAAGTGGCATAAGATTTGATTCTATGCCATATCTGAACGTAACATTAAGCTTTGCATTTTGATGTCTTCGTGAGAAGTTAAGGGCTTAAATTCGCAAAAAAGGTGATGATGCCCTATTCCTGATCCACAGAATAGGGACAGAAACCTCAGTGTTCTTCAGAATAAAAGCTGCGAACCATGAAGTTACCCTGGGAGACGGTCTGAGTGATTACCTGACTGTATTATTATAGCGCTTTCTTTCCTTTTTTCCTGTATTTTTTGGTATCTTCTTGAACCCAAGAATGCTCTGACACAGGCTTGAATCAAAATAAGCTTGTCAATGGCTTCCTTTCGCATTAGATTTAACTGTTCCACATGATAATATTTAAGAAACACCTTAAAAAATTAAAATAAAATACACGTAAAACCATGGCATGTACAAGCAAAGCAGTTGTGTGCTGTGCCCTGAGCAACTATTCTAAGTTGTTTCAAATTTTTGAAAATCGCTGTCTTTTACTTCTTTGGCTTGGAAGTGAGTATGGCGGTACAGATTTCTATGCTTGAAGAAAATCTTTGAGAAGAAGTGAAAAAGCTGGTAATCACATTGTTTATTTATGACAGGTAATTTTAGGTTTTGTGGGATGGGCCAACAAGAGGGAAGGGTATGGAACTCAGCAAAGTTCTGGGCTAAGCTAATTGTATGCTTTTTATTTTTTAAACACCATCATATTTCCCAAATTTAAAAATCTAGCACATTTCACTACACTTTACGGGTTTTAGCACGTAATTCTGTCCTTTATTCATTCCAGGTGAATCTGAGTTTTATATTCCAACTTCTAATACAGTTTTTGAGTTTTGTGTGACTTGAATTTTGAATCTTTCTGTAAAATACATAACTTTAAATGAACATATTAAATGTGTCTCTTTTCTTCAGATACCAGATTTGATGTAAATGTAACGTAAGTGTGTAGATAGTGGGTCCTGGATGGAACTGGCTTCTTTATGGGAAAGAATATAATTGTGCATGAGGACGCAGTGACTCCAAACCCGTGTCCTGCCTGTGTGCGTACCCAATTAAACACTGGAAATAAAAAAAGTCTTACCAATCTAATTGTAAGACAGAGGGTAGTTATAGTTATATAGAGTTCCAAACTCCACACATAGTTATATGGAGTCAACCAACTAAATGTTTTGTTGAGACCTATTATTTACTTATCTGCTGGGGACACACAGATGTATGGCCGAGTCACCGCCCTGAGGCGGCTGGGAGTGTTGTCGGAAGAGAAAAGAAGACAGAGAAGGGCCCACATTTAATTAAAATTTGTTAATTAAATCTGCCGTGGAGAAAGGAGGGCTGACTTTTGATTATCTTTTTAAAATTAAATTAAATTAAATTTTTATTTATTTTTGTTTATTAAGTCATGTATACGTAGATCATGAATACATTTATGCCTTTGTGGGATTCAATGTGTTGATTATTTGTACAAATTGGAGTGTTTACATTCTACTAATTAACATAGGTTTCACCTCATTTACTTAATCACAGTGTTAAGACATTTGTGTTGGGATACTTGGTAGATTTGACTTGTACCCTTGCAATGTGCTCCATAGGTGTGGTCCTTTTGCTTATCTTTTTTGTTTGTTTTGCAGTTTTTGGCCGGGGCTAGGTTTGAACCCACCACCTCTGGCATATGGGGCTGGTGCCCTACTCCTTTGATCCACAGGCTCCGTCTCCTTTTGATTATCTTAAAATCAATGAGAAGGGAGGAACTGGAGGCCTGGAGTGTTGTCATCTAAGAATCTTTAGTTCTGTCCTCTTTAGTTCCGCCCAGGAAACAAAACGGTTTTGTTTGTTTGTTTGTTTCAATGGCTAAATTTAGCCAATAAAAGTCACCTCAAAGAGTTTATTGATATTTTTATTTTTATTTTTTAATATTCAAAGAGTTTATTGAATTCATCTGGAAAGTCACTTGAACTCAGGTTTTACGTTTGAGTTACAGACCTGGTAACCCTGACTGGAGAATTCTCTAGGCATTCCATTACTTGAAAGCTTGGCCTCGTAGGCAAACGGTTGGCAAACAGGTTTTGATTTAATTCAGTTTTAATTTCTACAGGACTCTAGATGTTAATATATTTAGTCCATTCTGCTGTTGACAATTCATTTAAAATTCAATCTGTTTAAAAAGGTCATCATATTTTTTTTCTATGGCATTAGAAATGTTCCTATGTTAAATACTTTTATCCATGTTAATGAGTTGGAAAAGGTGAAGTGGAAAAATACAAACAGCTTTAACATGCTACCTAAATATCATGGAGAATTAGAACAACCAAGGGCCTTTTTATAAGTTAAAACTCCATTTGAAGTTAGGCATGTGTTTCAGACCATAAATCATGAGATTTTTGCCTGATGAAATTCATCTTGGTAAGCCTCTAAAAGAAAACAGTAGGAATAAGATGCACAATTTTAAATGCCCCACATATCCTCTTACTAAATACTAAAATAAATATGGGTTACTTCTGAATATGTAGGACACTGAGTGTAAGGTCGACTTTATTTTCTTTTTTTAACTCGCTAAAATTGTTACAGGACTTAATTCTTCATCTGAACATTATTAAAATCCTCTCCCACATCTCTTACCCCCAAGACAGCTAATATAAATTTCTTTGCAAATGTGCAAGTTTGTTTGATTTACTTCTGTCCTCTGGCTGATAGTGATTATTGCTGAGTGGTCAGTCTCTGGGTAGCTTCCTGCTTTAGCTTGGCTGTCTGCCCCATTCTCCACGGATACATCTAGTACCCACTAAAACACCTGTAGTGCACATTGATCCCCTGTTTATCTCCTTACCCCCATTTTGTAATGCAAAAAGAATCTTTGAGAAATCCAATGAATCCTTTCTTCAAATAGTAACCTGTCTTACTTCCATATTCAAGATTGGTTACAATTGTTTACTTTATTCTCCAAGGGATTAAATAAACTAAGATCTCATAAAGTTTAAAAGCTAATAGATCAATGTCCAAACACATAGAGTGAATCGAGGAATAATGGTGAATATTTCACCCTGGATAAATTTCAATTTTATGACAGAAAGAGATTTGAGAATTACGGAAAGAAAATAAAAATAGGGATCCTATTTATATCACTCTGATTCTCTACAGCTGTTTGACTATATTTGGTGGTGATAAAATAGAAAAAACATATCAGTCTGTTTTCTGAGAAGTGAAGTATATTCATTGAAAGTTTTATTCTTTTTTTTGATAAACTTTCAAGGTCAATTTTTCTGGTGCTTCTTACGAGAAACCTTTAAGAAGAGCAAAAGTGTTTTTAATTTTGAGGAAGAAAGAAACCTTTATGAGTTTATAAATTCCCTCCCCTTGTTGTAAGCTACAGAGTCTGTAACATCAAAAAGCTATATTCTCAGTAAATCCAATATGTTTATTCATTTTCTTCTTGAAAATGATGTGAAAACATTACTTTTGTTTTTCCAAGAGCCCAGTTATCCAGACCAGCTTTTTCCAAGATGGTGGCACAGGTGTCAGGGCTCACTGGAGGCTCCTCACTTGACTTGTAGCAGAGAACAGAGTACCTTGAAATGAAAAAAAGGGCCAGTAAGTATTGTACAAAGGTCCAACATCTCAGTGGCCTAGTGGATGCACACAGGTGTTCCTAGAACAGCTCTGGGGTAGACCGAGCTCCAAACTGACGCAAACCCAGACCAGTCTATTTGTATAAATTTGAGAGTTCTTTTTTCACTTTTGTGGTTGCTTTTCAACTTAATACTGGAATCCCTACAAAAATGCTATTATTAAAAAAAGTGGGCATGCCTGTGGCTCAAAGGAGTAGGATGCTGGCCCCATATGCCAGAGGTGGCGGGTTCAAACCCATCCCTGGCCAAAAACTGCAAAAAAAAAAAAAAAAAAAAAATTACTTTTTTTTGTTTTTGTTTTTGTTTTTAAAAACAACCATTCTCCAGGAAATAAAGGGGCAGGTGCTTTTATTCTTTTTTCACTTTCCAGTGTTAACAGAACACTTGTAGGTGATGTTAAAATTGAGCAAAGGGGTTTACCTTCCCTTTATGATATACATACCTTCCATCATTGTTCTTCCTTGAGTTATTTCCCAGGATAATTCTCTGTTGTGGGGAGTTGCCTTGTGTGTTGCAGGATGGAGTCTAACAGCAGCTCAAGCCTCTACCCACTAGACAACAGCAACACTCCACACCCCCACTAGATAGGAAAACTAAAAATGTCTCCAGATACTGCCAACTGTCTTTTGAGAGGCAAAATCGCTCCTCGCTCAGAATCACCCGGTATAAACCCAGGCACATAGCAAGTAGCAGAGCCAGGACAAGAACCTGGATTCTCCAACTTCTTAGTGGTACAGAAGCTCAGGCCACTCCATCATTCTGCTAGTGACATGTACCCTAGGCTACCTCACAGGGTCTCCCACTGACAACAGAGTCTTTCCGCTTCCGTTAATAGTTAATAGATCTTTTCTCTTTCAATTCATAATTATTTGCATGAACAAAATGCCTCATTCCTAGACAACTTAAATCATTCTTTCCTATTTCATTCTTATAATTCTCCTGAAGAATTTTTTAATATTCAGATTAATACGAGGGTACAAATAATTAGGTTACATTGTTTGTGTTTCAAAGGTGAATCAAGTTCAAGTTGTAGTTGAGCCCTTCATCCAGGGGGTGTGCTGTGCAGCACCCTCACAACATACCCACCAGGTGAGAGCTTACCAATCCTCCTCCCTCCTCCCCTTACCTGTTTTCCTCTCCCCCCATCCCCTCTACTTGAATATGCTTGTGTTTTTCTCTCTTGTGGGCATGTCGTTGTTTTTCTTTTGGTTTCATATTAGTATTGAGTACATTGGATGCTTGCATTTCCATTCTTGTGATACTTTACTAAGAAGACTGTATTTCAACTCCATCCAGGCTAATAGTAATACAAAAGATGTAAAGTTTCCACCTTTTTAAAGGCTGAATAGTATTCCACAGTATACATAAGCCACAGTTTGTTAATCCACTCCTTGAAGATTTTTTAATATAAGCCATACAATGGAAACTGAGAAAGAAATCCACATACCGCTTTATAAAGTTAGCAAAAAGTATCCGATGTGAGTATCCCAGCCTTCGAATTCTTGCTGTTTCCAGAATTCCTGTGTAACGGAGCTGTAATAGGACTTTGTCTTTGTCATATTTTCTTGCCTGACGCTCATTATTTGGTTTGATGCAACGGACAAAGTGAGGTTGGCCCACCACCATTTTAGACAGCAAATCCATCAGGGAATACTATAACATGCAACAAAAGAGTAGCATACAAAAACTTAGGAGCTTGCAGGTTTTTCTTTTGATTTCAAGGATAAAATGTGAAAAATGAATGTAACAAATGCTGACACTAGTCACAGCAGGTGGAAGGAAATCTGTATTAATGAAAATTTTATTTATAGTATATATTTTAAGATAAAAGTCTACAAAAATATAGAGGTAATAACTAGAAACTTTGTTATTAAAAGTTAGCTTATAATCTCTTGAGGCAACTTTAATAAATATTTTAAGTTATTTTTGATATAGTTGGTTTATAAGCAATTATATCTTCTCAGGCTAACCATCTAGATTGCAATGTTTAGGCACCCGGTGGTTAATTCTGCTTATATATTAACTTTGTTGTCCAATTCTCTTTTTATAGAAAGTATAAGGCTGGGCACAGTGGTTCACGCCTGTAATCCTAGCACTCTGGGAGGGCGAGGTGGGTGAATTGCTGAGCTCTCGAGTTTGAGACCAGCCTGAGGAAGATTGAGACCCCGTCTCTACTAAAAAATGAAAAACTGAGGCAAGAGGAGCCTGAAACTTTGAGGTTGCTGTGATCTGTGACGCCACGGCACTCTATGAAGGGCAACAAAGTGAGACTCTGTCTCAAAAAAAAAAAAAAAAAAAGTATAAAATTGAAACTAATTCCTCTTAGAATCATGTCTTAGTTTAAAATAGAGAAGTTAATGAAGTTTAATATACATGTATACGGCAAAGATATAAAAGTAAGCAAAGTGATAATCATTGAAATAATCTGTTATAATTTGATCATTTTCTTATATATTTTAGGAATATTTTTCTTTCCTTTCCCTTTTTTTTGTTGACAGAGTTTTTCTCTGTCGCCCTGGGGTTGAGTGCTATGGCATCATAGCTCACAGCAACCTCAAACTCTTTGGGCTCAAATGATCCTTTTATCTCAGCCTCCCAAGTAGCTGGGACTACAGGCCCCGGCCACAATGCCTGGCTAGTTTTTCTATTTTTGGTAGAGGCAGGGTCTCACTTTGCTCAGGCTGGTCTCAGACTCTTGAGCTCAAGTGATCCACCCACCTCAGCCTTTTAGCGTGCTAGGATTATAGGCATGAACCCCCGCACCCAGCCTTGGAGTATTTTTTCTAATCACATAGATGTGAAAAACATGTTCCACACCAATACCTTATTACAACCATAGTCAATTATTGGACAACCAAATATAACCATATTAGGATAATCATGGTTTAACAAAAGTGGAATCCCAGAAAACTAGTATCTCAAAGGCTAGGTTCACATTCATTGGCAGGGTAACTTATGTGGGCACAGATAGCTGTCTGAAGCTGGGTCTACTTTAGTGTTGGACACGAACAGCCCATAGTCACAAAGCCAGTGCAAAACAAATGCTGAAACTGGGCAACTGACAAAGCGCTGAATTTGCTTGGCTTCCTCCTGGGCATTGAGACTCAGATGCCATCTTTTCAAACAGCTGGGTCTGCCTCTTCAGAGCCTTTGTTCATTACATTTAGCTGTAAGTCATCATTCCTTTAGTCATGCAAACATCTGCCAGGCACTGGTGGTATAAGAGAGATACTCTGAGCAGGAGCAAACTGCAATTTAGCCACTGGTTTTTCTTAGAGACACAGGCATGGTGGTAAACTATATTCATTTCTCTCTGCAGAATAAAAAATAACTTTGAAAGCACACTACATACGATGTGGATTTATCTTCTACCATTTTTCACTTCAGCCTGAATATTAAAATGATTTCATGGGCTAATCTGGTTTAAACATACACACAATGTTTGAGGCCAATGACAGCGTGCTCCCTTCCCATGTTACTGTGTCTCCCTGGAGACTCTTTTCCTTGCCCCCTCCCTACACTGGGTTCTACTTTCTTTTTGATGTTCTCAGCTCTGCATGTGCAAGGTGACATGGAATGGAAAAGGATGCTTGCTCAACCTTGCCCTAAATTAATTCAGGAGGAAGAAGAAGAATTGGAAGTTATCAAACATCAAATTAAAAACTCTTTTAGGTTTCATTCCAGTGGGAATGCACTTGGTTCTCTGGACAAATTTTAATCAAGATATAGACTGCCATTTAAGGTTGACCTGGAATACAATAATTTTACAGGTGAAATATAACCAGTCAAAATAAACCAAGCCACGGAGTTTTGATAGTATATATTAATACTAACATATCCTGTATCTGCCAAATAGTAAATGGAATACAATGAACATCCTCTTTTTTTTCTTTTTTGAAACAGGGTCTCACTTTGTTGCCCTGGGTAGAGTGCCATGACATCATAGTTCACGGCAACCGCAAATTCTTGTGCTTAAGAGATTCTCTTGTCTCAGCCTCCTGAATAGCTGGGAATACAGGTGCCACCATTTTTTCTATTTTTAGTAGAGATGGGGGTCTTGCTCTTGCTCGGGCTAGTCTTGAATGCCTGAGCTCAGGTGATCACTTGCCGTGGCCTCTCAGAATGCTAAAATTACAGGGGAGAGCCACCATGGCTGGCCCTAAACACCCTTTTTTGGTAATGTCATTCTGATACTTGTTACTAGCTTTTGATCTATAACTCATTTAGAATAAGTAACATCCCTAAACACAGCACATCATAACTTAATATCTTACTCTAAAATATGATGCAACTGTTTGTGTTTTCATGTTGGTTGTCTCTCTGGCATGACGTGTGGCATCTCCAGTTTCACCCTAAGAAAACCAAGGAAGATAGAGATGCTTTAGTACCTATTGTACTTTAGAATGTACATGAGCATGTGGCATTCCATTTCAGGTTACCTTAGTTTATGCATTCCAATACATAAAACAGCAAAATGTTGTTGACATTCTTACTTTAAGGTAATGGTTTTGTTTGTCTTACTGGAATTTGAATTGGCCAGAAAGTGAGTATCTCTGACCCTACCTGGTACATTTTTAGTTGGTCTTATTGTAACATTTAAAAGAAGAGTTAGAAATATATCAGAAATGCATGATTATTTTAGTGATCAGCTATAACATGAACATAACATAAAAATCTGTTCAAGCAGAAAAGATCAAAAGGAGAAAAACAAAGGGAAAGCTGTTTGCTTTTAGGAGTCCACAAATGTGTCCATTGTGAAGCTTAAATGATTCTTAGACTCACCTCCATGTAAAAAATGCATTTTCTTACCTTTGTCAAGTTGATTGATTTTTCTGAAGTCTTCATTTGATAGTTGATAATATTTTTTGTTTTAGAAGGTGGCAGATTACCTAGAGGAATGTAGAAAATATTAATATACCCTTCAGGACCCTTAATGGTTAGAGGATTTTTCCCATTCACTTAAAAGTTAAAATAAGCACTATTGATCCTGCAGTTTTCATTTTCACATGCTTGGTTATTTATTCATTGAGACACTTATGGATAAAATAGTATTATGTGAAAATTTACAACAAACTTTATCTTTAAAAAACCCCTCTAGCTTGGAAAATGGAAAAAGTAGGGGTAAATATTGGATTTCTTTTGAAATTCTAGAATATATAAAGTGATTATAAGGAAGGGAGCAATTTGTTTCTTCTTTTTTTCATGTTAAATTGCATCTGAGTTTTTTGTAATGCAGGCTACACTTTACAATGATCCTTAGAAATCGTCTGGATCATTAATTCACGGGGGTTTTGCCCTTGCTTTTCCAATATATTTATTATTTCCTTTTGTTTCTTGGTTGCACTGGCTAGAAACACCAATGCAATGTTGAATACAAGTGATGAGAATAAACATTTGTGCCTTTTTCCTAATCCTAGGAGGGAAACATTTAGTCTTTCACCATGAAATGTAATGTTGAGTATATGTTTTTCATAGATGCCCTTTATCAGGAGGAGGAAATATCATTTAGAGAGCTCACCAAACTTTCAGAACCTCAAAAAACCATCCAAAGGCTGCTCACCTCCCATTACAGCATGTAATTCTGAACTCTTTGGAGATGGGTGTACTGTTTTAGCGAGCAGCTTAGGGTACCGGCCATATTTTCTGAGTGCTACAAACATTTATCTTTAATGAAAACCCAGCTTTAGATTTATTTTTATATTTTCTTTAGATGATCTGGGGTAGAGAGTATTAATTAATACATATTTCATGAGTTGAAAACAAAATATGAAAAATTGAGGATTAAATACATAATTCCAGAAATAGACAGAAACCACTTGTTTGGGCTGGAGGAAATGTCTCGGTTAAGGAAATCCCCTTACCTGTTTTTGTCAGTGGGTGGTTGACCAGTTGCCGAATTACATTGTTTTCAGAAGACCTCAAAAGTAGCACAATGTCAGTTGGGAGGGTGTCTCTATTTTTAGCTAAGAACCCACTCGCACTATAGAGGACCTGTTGGTAAAGTACGCTATCATCGTTATCATAGTCACTGCTATCATTATCATCATCAGTAGATATTTAATGAGAGATTACCCTGCAGAGCAACAAGATACACAAACATTTACAAAAGTAGTCCCTACAAAAGCAGCATCTCTCCAGGTTTACAGTGTATTGTAGAGAACATTTGTGTCTCATTGATATTTGAGTTGAAATGACCAAAGAGATTTGATTTCTCCCATTTATTATGTTGGGAATTTGGTATGGTTCTTTTCTCTATTTGGAGAGATGATGGCAGCACAAAAGAAGAACCTTGGGCCAGAAGGCACTCCTACTTCTATGGTCATTGATTCGCCTGCATTGGATTGGGCACCAGTAGTAGTGTGGTCTAAATACACTGTAGGTGTTTGTAATTCTGGCACTCTTAAATGATTTAAAGATCTCTAAAAATATCAGTGTAATCCAAAGATTTCTGTGGAGTGCTCCAATATAACAGTTGTTATGCAATGAATCGCATTCATCCAAAATCCAGATGTAGAAGACCCAATCTCTCCCAGGATGGTATTTAGAGAAAAGGCCTTTAAGGAGGCAAGTAAGGTAAAATGAAATACAGGAGTGGGGCTCTAATCCAACAGTACTTGTGTCCTTATAAAAAGAGAAAGAGACACCAGAGATGTCTCTCCCACCTTCCCGAACCAGACATTTATAGTGAAAAGGACACATTGAAAAGGCAGCTGTCTGCAACTCAGAAAGAGAGAGGCCTCACCAGGTGCTAACCCTGCTCAGGGCACCTAGATCTTCGATTTTCAGTCTCTGGAAGTGTAAGATAAGAAAATCAATT
The DNA here is from genome assembly GCA_963574355.1 of Loris lydekkerianus. NCBI lineage: Eukaryota > Metazoa > Chordata > Mammalia > Primates > Lorisidae > Loris > Loris lydekkerianus. The sequence goes on along the minus strand of CAUYPK010148982.1, from coordinate 2,330 downwards.
TCTTTATTATTATTATTTTGTATTGTTTGGGATTCATTGAGGCCTGTAGGATAGCTGAAAGTCTGGTAGGGAGATACCCCAGATTTGTTTTTATTACTAAGAATTGCCTTGGGTATACAGGATTTCTTCTGATTCCATACAAAATGAAGAATTATTTTCTCCAAACCTTGAAAGTATGATAATGGTATTTGAACAGGGTTTGCATCGAATCTATAGATTGCTTTGGGTAGTATAGATATTTTCACAATGTTGATTCTTCCCAGCCATGAACATGGTATGTTCTTCCATTTATTAATATCTTCTGCTATTTCTTTTCTTAGGGTTTCATAATTTTCTTTGTAGAGGTCTTTCACCTCTTTTGTTATGTATATTCTTAGGTATTTTTCTTTTCTTTCTTTTTTTTTTTTTTTTTTTTGAAGCTACTATGAAGGGAATTGTGTCCTTGATTAGCTTCTCATTTTGGCTGTTATTGGCATATACAAAGGCTATTAGCATATACAAAGGCTATTGATTTTATATCCTGAAACACTGCTATATTTTTTGATCACTTAGGAGTCTGATGGCTGAGTCTTTGAGGTTCTCTAAATATGAAATCATATTGTCAGCAAAGAGTGAGAGTTTGACCTCCTGTGCCCCTATTTGGATTCCTTCTCTTGCCTCATCATTTTGGCTAGAACTTCCAGCACTATGTTAAATAGTACTGACAATAGAGGACAACCTTGTCTGGTTCCAGTTCTAAGTGGAAAAGCTTTCCATTTTACTCCACTCAGTGTGATATTAGCTGTGGGTTTGTCATAGAAGGCTTTGATCAGATTAAGAAAGGTGCCACCTATGCATATTTTCTAAGTGTTCTTATTAGAAAAGGATGCTGGATTTTATCAAATGCTTTTCCTGCATCTATTGAGAGGATCATCTGGTCTTTATTTTTGCTTCTGTTGATACGGTGAATTACTGTCATGGACTTGCATATGTTAAAACTTGCCTCCCTGGGATGAAAACTACTTGTGATGAATTATTTTTTTAAGTGTAATTGTAATCTATTGGCTAGGATTTTATTGAGAATTTTTGCATCTATATTCATTAGTGAAATTGGTCTGACATTCTTCTTTTCAGTTGGGTCTTTTCCTGGTTTGTTTGCTATGAAGCAAACATCTGATGTTTGCTTCGTAGAGTATGTTGGGGAAGACTCCTTTCTCAATTATTTGGAATAATTTCTGTAGTTTTGAAATAAGCTCTTCTTCTAAGGTTTGATAGAATTCTGTATAAAGCCATCTGGACTAGGGCTTTTTATTGTTGGGAGATTTTTCATTGTTTCTTTGATCTCACTTCTTAAAATTGGTCTGTTCAAGAGATCTATTTCTTCTTGATTAAGTCTAGGGAGAGGTTGTGCTTCCAGGTATTGATTCATTTCTTCCACATTGCCAAATTTCTGGGCATAGAATTGCTTATAGTCCTCAGAATTGATCTCTTGTATCTCTGTGGCATCTGTTTATTTCCCCTGCATCATTTCTGACTGAGGTTATTAGAGATTTTACTTTTCTATTTCTAGTTAATCTGGCCAAAAGTTTATCAATTTCATTTATTTTTTCAAAAAAAGTTCATACAAAAAGTTTCATAAATTTTGTGAATGATTCTTTTGTTTTCAACTTCATTCATCTCTGATTCAATTTTGGTTATTTTTTTCTTCTGCTGTGTTTGGGATTAGATTATTCCTCTTTTTCCAGTTTCATAAGATGACTCATGAGTTTGTTGATGCTCTCTCTGTTTTTTGAATGTAGGAAACTGATGTGATAAATTTCCCTCTTAAGAATGTTTTTGCTGTATTCCACAGGTTTTGGTAACTTGTGTCTTCATTGTTGTTATGTTTGAGGAATTTAACAATTTCCTCTTTCATCTCTTGCTAACCCAACTATTATTCAGCATAAAGTTGTTTAATTTCCAAGACCTTGTGTTAGGACGAACGTTTTTGTTGGAGTTGAGTTTCTCCTTTATTGCATTGTGGTCTGAGAAGACACAAGATATAATTTCTATTCTTTTAATTTTGCTGAGGTTCGATTTGTATCCTAGGATGTGGTTGACTTTGTAGTATGTACGATGGGCTGATGAGAAAAATGTATATTCCTTATCTTTGGGATGGTGTGTTCTGTATATGAATATTAATCCCATTTGTTCTAGGGTCACTTTTTTTTTAATTATTAAATCATAGCTGTGTACATTAATGTGATCATGGGGCACCATACACTGGTTTTATAGACTGACACATTTTCATCACACTGGTTAACATAGCCTTCCTGGCATTTTCTTAGTTATTGTGTTAAGACATTTATATT
>CAUYPK010148977.1:0-27790 GCA_963574355.1 Loris lydekkerianus | reverse complement strand
CTTCCCAATTGTGCCTGAAATCAGCTAATGGTCACGCTTGTTGAGCTTGCTATGAGTTATTCGATAGCTTAGTTAACATTGTCAATAAGAAACTCTATAAGTCAGTTACAACCTAGGAATAGGGGGAAGGGGGAAAGGGAGGGGAGGGAGGGGGGAGGGGGCAGAGGGAGGGGGATTGGTGGGATTACACCTGCGGTGCATCTTGCAAGGGTATATGTGAAACTTAGTAAATGTGGAATGCAAATGTCTTAGCACAATAACGGAAAGGGTGCCAGGAAGGCTATGTTAACCAGTGTGATGAAAATGTGTAAAACGGTCTATGAAACCAGTGTATGGTGCCCCATGATCACATTAATGTACCCAACTATGATGAAAGAAAGAAAGAAAGAAAGGAAGGAAGGAAAGAAGGAAGGAAGGAAGGAAGGAAGGAAGGAAGGAAGGAAGGAAGGAAGGAAGGAAGGAGGAAGGAAGGAAGGAAGGAAGGAAAAGAAAAGAAATAAAAAAAAGAAAAGGAAAGAAAGAAACTCCTCCTCTAGCAGAAAATGCATCAGGCCCTGGCCCGTGAGACTGCAGAGGCAAGACTGAGGAGTAACACAACCTTCTGTTCTTGGTTCCTTTCTCTTTCATCAGACTTCAAGAGCTTGGGAGGGTGGAATTACATGGAGGCAAGTTGATGCCGTGGTAGTGTGGAGTTCTTCCCGGGGCCTTCTGCAGGCTCATAGTGGAATCAGCAAAGTACAAATGCAGGAATAAAGGAAGCTGCCGTTTGTTAAAGAGCTACCCTGTATCAAGGGTGACACGACACGAGCTTTCTTTGTATCAATAGCTGGAGCAGAAGAGATGTTCAATAAATATTTAAATAAATGAATACATGTATGATTTTAAATATATATACGTGGCTATGCCCAAGTTATATATATTTAATGCATATATATATTTAATGTGCCTAGAATTATAACGTAATGGTGAAGAACATGGAGTTTTGTATTCCGTGGATTTGGCCTCATGCCCAGACAATATACCCTTAAATGGATAAAATGATGATGAGCTTTGTCACCACTTTCCTTTTTCATTTTATTACTGTTAACATACCCTTCTCCACCCCATAACGTTGACGTGAATAATCCTCAGAGGAGAAATCTTGTAGTCTCTCAGGAAAGCCGCATCTGGCTGGGCATGGGGTGGGGTTGGGAGGACTCATGCCTGCAATCCTGGCACTCTGGGAGGCTGAGGCAGGAGGATCTCTTGAACTCAGGAGTTCGAGACCACCCTGAGCAAAAGACCTATCTCTACTAAAAATAGAAAAATTAGCCAATGTTGTGGCAGGTGCCTGTAGTCCCAGCTACTTGGGAGGCTGAGGCAGGAGGATCACTCAAGCCTAGGAGTTTGAGGTTGCTGTGAGCTGTGCTGATGCCACAGCCTCTAAACTGGGAGGCAGAGTGAGACCTTGTCTAAGAAAAGAAAAGGGAAGGGAAGGGAAGGGAAGGAAAGGGAAGGGAAGGGAAGGGAAGGGAAGGGAAGGGAAGGGAAGGGAAGGGAAAAGAAAATAAATGAAAAGAGGAGGGAAGGGAAGGGAGGGGAGGGAAGAGAGGGGAGGGAAGAGGAGGAGAGAGAAAGGGAAAGGAAGAGCAGGGTGGGATGGGGTGGGGTGGGGCGGGACAAGGCTAGGCAAGGCAAGGTCTGAGCATGAGCTCCCAGACTCAGACCCTCAAGAGATCACTGTGCATTTGGATATTTGGTCCAAATCCCTTCTGATGCTAGTGGTTTATTTTCTCTGCCTATGGAAGGAAGCTTTAGAAAGAACATTGCATAGCAACAGCCAAGATGCCCACGGGTCACGGTCCAGGGCTCTGCTTCCCATGAAGGGAAGCCCGACAGTATGTGGCTGGTGGTGAACTGCCGTGTGGCCTGCTCTCGGTCACCTTGAGGATGGACAGCTGCTCACTACCCACATCCAGCCACAGCCCTGATGTTCTACGGCCTTCGGGGGTGGCCATCTCAGCGGGTCACAGACGAGTGCTGCAGAGGGAACAGAAACTGACCTCCCACCCAGCTCTGCATCTGACCCTACAGAGCAAGTCCTGGTATTTCCTGTTTCTCATAATTAACAAGAAACAAAAGAAGAAGAATGGTTGTGTATCACCCCTGACAAGCCTCAAGAGAAACAATGGCACGCTCGGTACATTTAAAGACCCAACAGAAGATTGTGAAGCCTTGGGGATGAATGGCAGCGGGTGGCTACACATGAAAGGTGAGCAAAGAAGAAAGCTCCTGGAATGGGAAGAGCTGGCCTCTTGGAAGAGGTGCTGCTGGGCAGGAACTGTCGCCACAGGACAACGCAATCCCTGCCGGAACCCACCAGGCAGGGGAACCCATGGGGAATAAATACCGTGACCTCTCTCTTCTTTCTGTGAGTTTCTGTTGGAGCTACTGTGGGTTGACCATGACTGGATGTCACAGCACAACGTGGCTGGACAGCAAGCTAGGCGGAGAGCGGCAGAGGACCAAGGCAGAGTGGATGTGGGCTGGGAGCAGGCCGGACACAGTCAGCACCTTTTGCCATTTCTAGCCCTGGTCTCCCTGCAGGTGCCTCCCTGTCTCCTAGTTTCACAAATTTACAACACTTGCTGCCTCCACCAGCTCACCTGCCCTCGCACGTTGATGCCGTGAAATCCGGCATTGGCTTCCACGGCCACCCTGAGGCCCCCTCATCCCCAAGGCCACGGCACTATTGCTCCTGAATCAATTCTGCAGGGGTGTCCTGGCCAAACCCACAGCCACCAGCCTTCCCCCGCTCTCTCTTCTTGGCTGTTTGGTTCTCTTCCCTACAGGTACATGACTGACCAAAGGGAAGAAACCAGCAGCAGACGCTAAGACACAAACGCTAGTTCACAAGACCGTCCTGTCTTCCGGTTAAGATGTTTACTGTTCAGGCTTCCTCCCCTCTGTGCTCCATGGTTACAGTGCCCCACTTTGCCCAGGGCCTCCTCGTCCTTCCCCTTCTCCTTCCCTCCCTACCCCACCCAGCTGACACGAGTCCCAGCCTCCCGTGTGCGTCTATGCCTTGCTCTACGACCCACACAGCATATGCAAAAACATGTGCTCACCTGGAGGGGGATTTTAACGTGCTGGATTTTTTTTTATTAAATCATAGCTGTGTACATTAATGCATTTATGGGGTACAATGTGCTGTTTTTATGTAGAATTTGAAATACTTTCGTCAAACTGGTTAATATAGCACTCACGGCACTTACTTAATTATTGTGTTAAGACATTCATACTTTACACTTTGTAGATTTGTAAAATGTACCATCGCTGTAGGTCGACCAACTACCCTCCCTCCACCCATCCTCCCCCCTCCTCTTCCCTCCAATAACCCAACTACAGCCCAACGTGTTTTCTTTTGTTTTTTAAAACACACACACACACACACCCCATTGTAATACCATGTATGTCTCTACGCCTGGCTTTTCTCCATTTCCAATGTAACATGCAAATTCTTCTAGGCTGATATACATGGTTAGAATTCATTCTGTTTTATGATATTTTACCTTCTAGCTTTCCTGATGATTGTAGTTGACACAGCTGATCTAACTGGCTAGATACATGTTTCTTCTTTCTTTAACTTGAAGTGAACTCTTTTTTGGTGGAAAACAGAGAAACGTCTAAAAGAGGCACCATATTCTTTCATGAAATACGCTCTGCCCACAGCTTCTGACATCCCCCCCCCCCTTTTTCCCCCCTCAAGTTTCTCTCCCCATCTGTGTGTGGGGCATCCATTTTCTCTTCTTCCTTTGTATTATCTATCAGTCAACCTTTTCTGGGATCATACTACATAACAAATAACCCTATCATCTTAGTGGCTTAAAATCCCAAACATTTATCTGAAAAGGCTGATGTTTACATCTCTAGTACATCTCCAATAGATAATGTTCCCTGGAGTTATGTTTTACTTATGTTTTCGTGTGCTAGTTTATTTCATACAAATTCTTTTCTCATGTTTTTAATTTGCCTGGAGCTTTTCTTCAAGTCCCTCTATGCAAAGAGTAAAAAATAAAAAGATAATGAATTACAAAGTTTTTATTGAAAGCAGTGTGAGGTGCAGCGACGAATAGCAAATTGGAATTAACTTTTTCTTTAGACCATCGTAAGGGACTCAGGGCTGGGTCAGCTGTCACTTGATCTTGCTCCTGCAGAGCCCATTAGCTTTTTGCAACTTCGTTATCTACTTCAAGTCTTCAAAAAAAGTAACAACACTTGTTTTTCTAACCTTAACTTTTGTTATGTGGAAATAGATCTATATTATTACATTTTAGTAGTGTCTACAAGAGGGCGCCCAAAATATTAGTGTCTAAAGACCAACCATGGAATACAGAAGTCAATTTCTATCCTCTTGGTAAGGAAATTTTAAATTTAGAAGTAATTATCGTCCTGACCATAGAAATCCAAGAAGTGGGGAATTCGCTTTTTACCGCGATGACGACTTTGGTGTGATTTTATGGAAAATCAGTGTTGACCAAGTTTCGGGGGGCAGAAAGAAGATTTAGTAAGGTTTTAGTTATATAATGGAAAATTCTTAACCTTAGAAAATACCAAGAGATAGAGTGATGGCAAAAATGCAAGACAGCATAAAGGAAAACCAAGGTCCTGATTCTAAGGAAAGCCCGTAAAATCTCAAAGCCAGCTGGGAGCCAGAATCGGCGATTAAGGCAGAAGTTGCAAAGCTGAGAATTGAGCACTCTGGATGATTGAAAGTCAGGGAAGTGAGCCAAGGTCATCTCTTCTAGAAATGCTTTAAATATCCAGGGTTTCTGAGCCAGCAATAAGTCTGTGCTCGTTTTACCTTTTGAATATTGCAATATTTTAAATAGCATAATCAATACTCAATCAGAAGTATAAAAATTGTGATATGGTTTAATTTTCACTTTTAACAAATTAATACTTTTAACAAAAGCTCTGAAATGCAACGTAAGTGTGTTATACACAAGGCGATGATAAGACTGAATTAATAAAATCAACACACACACACACACACACATACACTTTTTTATAGTGCTTTTTGGATTGGTTTAGTTTGGGGAACCAAGTTGAAGTTACATACAGTCTTCTTTCAATTCTTTTCAGTATTTCTCTGTAACTGGTGCATAATCTAATTTTTACCCAACATGAGTAATCTAAACCTGGAGCCTTTCATGAAGCCCCTCTTAGCCCTGTCATTTCTGCCAATCCCAGAGAAAAATTTTATGAATCCCAGACCGCCATTCGTTTTCATTACTGTGATGGGTTTGGCTGAACTTCAGGGTTAGAATCAACACTCTATGAATTTACATAGCCATGAAAGAACAGATCTAATATTTCTGGCACATCCCTGATAGGAAAATTACCTTTGAGACATGTTTTATTTATGTTTCTGTTTGTGGGCTTCTAGCACTCACTTGCATACAAATCCTTCTGCGTGTTTTAATTTGCCTTGACTTGTAATTTTCATGACCACAGAGAGACGAAAAGGGGAATTTTGAAAAGTACCACTTTGATATGATGGGTACAGACATATAATTTGAATAAATTATGCTAAAGTGTATTAATTATCCAATGTGACAGTCTACACTAATCAGTCTCACCAGGAGTTTGACAACGTTCTTCATGGTTTTCTGTTTAGAAGTCACAGTCAAAACCACGTTTAGGACGACACAGCAGAGAACATTAAAGACACACTAATGTTAGCAAAATATATAATGTCCTTTTTACAGAACTTCTCCATTTGCACAGTTGTATCCATATTAATAGCCTGCTTTCTTCACAAAAATAATTTAAGTAACTGGGTATAAGAAAGAAAGATATTTGATAATAATAGACTAGAGGAAAAATGATCCTCCCTTAGAGAATTCAATACTCGGAAACCTCATAATATTAAATCTAGAACTTTACCTTTTTTTTGAAATATATATATATTTAAAGTGTTCCTGTAATAGTTTTAAAGATGAATTTTGAAGTCAACTTATAAATTTCTGAAATAGTTACATATATTTCAAAAAAAATCTTCCTAATGACATAACTCTTTCAGCAGCAGGTTTAAAAAGCCAATTCCACTACTCAATCAAATTAGGAATGTACTGACTCATACAAACCGAATGACTGGGCTTCAGGTAGGGTTAGATCCAGGGGTCAGATAAGAACAACATTAAATTTTTCTACTTCAATCTGTTTTCATCATGGTTGACTTCATTCCCAGGCAGTGTTCTCTTGATATATTAATATATATTCTGAAAAAGTCATTTATTACTCTAAGCTTATAATCTATTATCTTATCAACCAAAGAGATAGTGCATTTCTCCAAATCCTTTCAGCAAATCTCTCAAGTAGGATATCCACTGTCTCGACTTGAGGCACAATCTTATCCAGGAACCAGTTACATGGCTGAGAAATTAAGTTCTCTGAATGACTTTCTTAGAAGTAGATAGAGTGAGCATGGAACACAGGTGTCTTCCAAAGAGACTACCTAGAAGAAAGAGAAATGAATTTCTAATGGCAAAGACAACTTGCTCCTTACAGAGGAAGACTCTGCCAGCTTTTCATCCCTGCTTCATGCCCCATCCTTACCCTGTCCCTGCAGCATCCATCTACTTTAACACACACATGAAACTAGGGAAAATATTAAATAGATCAAGCCATAAATGAAATGTCAGACTACAGTAGGCAAGGCAGGGCCCCAAAATCAGAGAGAACCACTTTCAAATTTTGGATCTGCAACGTACTACTAGCTGAGAGTCCCTAGAGAAAATTAATACGTGGGTTCTCATTTCTTTTATGTTAATTGGGGATAATGATACAGAGATTATTTATCATCATTTAATAGGAAAAGATACTCTTCATTTTGGCTTTATTTATTTATTTATTTATTTATTGGTTTTAAAAAAGTAAGAGTGCAGGGTGGCACCTGTGGCTCAAAAGAGTAGGGTGCTGGCCCCATATACTGGAGGTGGTGGGTTCAAACCCTGCCCCAGCTAAAAACTGAGGGAAAAAAAAAAGTTATCATGTACATTTAATTTATTTGAGGTTTAATATTTTACTGTTACAACCTAATTGATTTTTTTTCGCACAATTAAATGATGCAATGTAGTATCTATTGATGTGGATTCAGACATACTAAATAAATTTTCATGTAACAACTATGTATGTGTGTTTTCATAAGATGAAACTTATTATTTAAGGACATTCCATACTTGACCTATTTTCTTTCAAAAATATCAGTCTGCTGATTTAACATTAGAAATGGGTTGATAATTTTGTCACCTGGTATAAGTATACAGAAGAGGGAGAAAAATGGTCTTTCATGCCTCAGACAAATGATATTTCACTCTTCCCACTCACATTTAACCCAGTCTCAGGAGGACTTAGAAGGAATATTATGGAACAGTTGTCATTTGTATATATAATATCAAAAAAAAAAGAATAAATATTAAATCTGCTGGTTCCCTTCTCTTGGGAAGTCTCCAGGTTCCCCAGTGGTGTCAATGCTGATATAATTCACTATTATAACAACCTCAGGGGGAAAAAAAGGGACCAGCATCCTGAACTAAGGATGCTACCTGTCGACAATATTTTTGTTGCAATTTGGAGGGAAAGATCAGGCCTATCAACAAATATACTTCCTCAATAGTTGATTTGGCTTTAAATTTTATTAAGCAAAGCATTCATTTTGATGCATTGACAAAAGAAATAAGATTACAGAAGGCCTTTCCACTTATGGGATGCTGGGGGAAAAAAAGTGCTACAACAGTACTTTTGTATGTTCTCCATCCAAAGTAGTCCAAGTATATTCAGCTATAAAATAAGATGGGGACTTTATATCTATTGTATTAACCTGCATGGGGTTAAGCACATTCTTCTTTGTAAAGTATCACAAGAATGGAAAAGCAAGTAATCCGTGTACTCAGTATGAACATGAAGCCAATAGACCATCTAATACACGCCCACATACGAGTAAAATTAATTCAAGTTGGGGGAGGGGCCTCACAGAGGGGGAGGGGATAGGGGGAGGGGATAAGGGGAGGGGACGGGTGTGCTCCCACTTAATGGGCACAACGTAAGGGCATATGGCACACCTCCTGGGTGCAGGACACAACGACAAGATCGACTCTGCCTAACAAGTTTAAATATCGTGACCTGGTCGTTTCTACCCTCACATTAACCTGAAAATTTTTTTTTATTAAATCATAGCTGTGTACATTAATGTGGTCATGGGGCACCATACACTAGTTTCATAGACCGTCTGACACATTTTCATCACACTGGTTAGCATAGCCTTCCTGGCATTTTCTTAGTTATTGTGCTAAGACATTTACATTCCACATTTACTAAGTTTCACATATACCCTTGTAAGATGCACAGCAGGTGTAATCCCACCAATCCCCCTCCCTCTGCTCACCTCCCCCCTCCCTCCTCTCCCAGGCAGACTTTAAATAAATAAAGACTATTGCAAACATATATCTGAACAACACCAAACCCTATCCCTGTGCAGATTTTGGAAGAAACAGGGACTAGATAAATAAATAAATAAATCTCCAAGGTATTCTAGAAAGGCTAAAATGTATGTGTCCTAGAAGAATCATCACCTGCTAAGTGAGATGCTGAACCAGGAGGTGACTCCCAAGTCACTGTTACAGCTGTTGGGTTGTTATCACACATAGCGGTCGCCTGGGACAGTGTCATAAGACCTGGTCCACGGAGGCATCAGTTCAATCTTACGTGATCTTCTTACTAAACATTGTTTCATCTATTTCTGTACTTTTTAAGCATTTCCACTAACACATCTTTAAGAATGAAGAACAAACTCACACCTTGAAGTATGTGGAGATTAGCCCGAAGGATGACGTATCCTATAAGGTTGTGTTTTATTATAAAAAGCAATTTACGTCTCAGCTTCTATACAACAGAATATGTGTGCTTGCTTCAATGAAATAGGTAAGGTAAAAATATTTGTTAGTTTATACTCGTTTAACTGACATTTCCACCAAAATCTTTTAGTAAAAATGCAAGCCGCAGCTAGATTTATATAACTACAGCTTTATTATTTATCTCACAGCCCCATTCTATTGGCACAAAGAGAACCTGAACTGTGACACATTTCTTCAATGCCATATCCCCAGAGTCTAGTCAGTATCTGAAAAGAGGAAATACCTGATAAATGTTTGTTGAATGAATGAAAGAAATGAGTCATTAACATGCGGAGTTTATCCTCTGGCTCCCCGGTTCCTCAGCACACAACACCCAGAGGACACGTACTTCCATTTGAAAACCGCTGCTCCATGAGATGCAAATTGAAACCAAGGTTTGGAATTCACAGACACAAATTAATAGACTCGTTTTCTCTTCACTTCTGTGATTTTATTAGTTGGATTATGGGTGTGGCTTATTTCATGCATCAAATGATGGAGTCTTGTAGGTCTGCGGACTCAGTACTTAGCAATTATCCAGTTAATGTTATTAATGGAGACAGTAAAAAGAAGCATCCTGGGTGCCTCGTGTTTCTGAGATGTGGAAACCTCATCAAATCGGAGAATGGAATGTTCTTTGGAAGGAGTTAAGCTCCAGAGGACAGCTCGTTCCTCTCCAGTGCCTCCATCGTCTTCCTACCTCTCGTCCCCCCTCCTCCTCCTGGGGTCGCGCAATGCGTTTTGCAAATCTTCGTTTCTAGCCTTGCTGCATGCATGCTGCCAATCTCAATTACCTCTCATTTCTTGATCATTGGAAAGACAAGGCCAGGACTGCTGTTAAAACTTGATGACAAGGCACTGACGAAGTGGTCGCAGGAGGGTGTTGCAGAGGTGCTGATTTAAAATGTTATTTGTACCTCAGAAATGCACACTTTTTAAGCGAAATGTCATCTTAGGGGAATTCAAAATCATAACTAAAACATAAACTAAGGCAGTTTTGGTGACCTTTAATTGAGCTCATCTTAGGGGCAAGTGCTGAGGGCAGCCACGTTGCCCTCTGCAGTGAAGACAGAACCTGGAGACTGGGAATAGTGACTCTCCTCGATCAGAGTGTCAGGTGAGCCTTGGCAGAACGGACATGCAGTGCACACCTGCCTGGAAGGTCAGAATTTTTAACCACGGTGTGAGACCATCCCGGCTCCTCAGCAGACCAAAGGCAGGAGGGAGAAGTAGCCTGCTAGAACTATCAGCTGAGCACCATCTAATGGGGGGTTTAAAGTCTGACACAAGGAGAAGAGGCACATTCTAGTAAGTGTGGCCAGGTAGAAACAGCAGTCAATCATTCTCGCAACCAGACCCAGGGGTCTGAACAGAACAAAGGGCGGTACCATCACCTCATACCTCTTGCTTGATTTCAATATTTCCTTTCATCACAGCTAGTCTTTCACTGTTCTAGAATAGCATATTATCAAAATAATATGACTTCAAGGTGTCAGGAACTTTTCACCCATCTAAATACCTCCATCAGGTCTGTTAACTTGGGTGACATTTCACCAAGAGGTTGAGATTCTCATTTATTTTATTTTATTATTTTCTCTATACATATACACGTGTTTATTGTTTCCACTTTTTGCCTTCACAAAATTAAAAAGGCTTAAAATTTAACAACAATAGCAATGTTTAAGATAAAGACTAGAAACAAAAACCTCATAAAGAATGAACTAAGATAAACACATTCAGAAAAGAAGTCAGATGATTGCTGCAACAAAATATTGAGCAATAATAATAATAATGCAAAAAAAAGTAACATTCACACTGTCAGAGAAGCGTATGTCTATCATAGAATGCTTTGACTCTGAGCTTCAGTATGGAATCATCAGTTAACTTTTTCTTATTTTTTCCAAAGTCTCAAAAAATAGACAACTAATACTTATAAATAAAAATAAAAGATAATTTCAAAAAACAGATAATGCCAAATCTTATAGACAATAGAAAAAGAAGAAATACTTCAAAATTATTCGATTTCACCTGGATACACCTGATATTAAAATTGGAAAACATATATTACAAAGGGAAATTACAAACATATTTCACTTATAAATGAGGATGTAATATCCTAAACAACATATTAACAAATTGAATTAAAAATTAATGTTCAAGTAATATACTTTGGTCAAAATTAAATCCAATTTATGTGAGAATTAGTCACTATTTTATTTTCTTATTGAAAAAACCCAAGAGTCTGAGGTTGTTGTGAGCTATAATGCCATGGCACTCTACCTAGGGAACAGAGTGAGACTCTGTCTCAACAAAAAAAAAAAAAAAAAGAAGAAGAAAAAGAAAAAGTTATAAGATTCATATTTATTTTAAATTTCTTTTTACAGTGTAAAAATTTCCCATGACAGACAGCACACAATTCTTTAAATGCCATGAGACTCGTTGGACCAATCCATGGAGTGATGGTTGTGTGCCAAGAGTTCTCCCTCATTTATACAACAGCCTCAAGTGACTTCTTATCATCCCCATTTGCAGAAAGATAAAAAGATTTCCCCAAGGCCACACAAATCAGATGTGGTAGAGCTTGGATCTTGACTCACACCCACAGCTTTTCCCATTATGAACTTCCATGTTCCATAAGCAAATTTAGAAATGAGCACCCAATAGAGACTTAAGAATATGAAACACTGAATACTGACTTTTGATAAGATTTATCAGTGGAGGCAGAAACAGAAAAAGGCTCCCTTACAAGAAAGGATAATAATCATAGAGGCAACTTGAAGACCCCAAAGGTGAAGGTGAAATGAATGACGAACTCTAATTAGTTCTCGGATTTGACAAAGAAAGTCCAACTATAAGTTCGGTGATGCGGCCAGTGGTGACTTCATTGTATTGAATCAAGCGTTTGTCAGCAAAAATATTGTGTCTTTTAAGCAATTAAATTTTAAGAAGTTAATGGTTAGGCTGGGTGCAGTGGTTCACACCTGTAATCTCTGCACTCTGGAGGCCGAGGCTGATGGATCACCTGAGCTCATGAGTTCGAGACCAGCCTGACCTAGAGCTAAACCCTGTCTCTAAAACTAGCCAGGTGTTGTGGCGAGTGACTGTACTTCCAGCTACTTGGGAGGCTCAGGCAAGAGGATCGCTTGAGCCCAAGAGTCTGAGGTGGTTGTGAGCTATGATGCTACAGCACTCTAACCAGGGCAACAGAGCGAGACTGTGTCTCAAGAAAAAAAAAAAAAAAAGAGAGAGAGAAGAAGAAGTTAATGTTCTACTCAGGAAGGGATACCTAGAAGACACCATCTAGAAAAAATAAGAGAAAGACAAATTACATAGAACACTGGAATCAAAATGAGTGTCATACTATGCAGCTACAAGGTGGAGGAGGGAACCATCTGCATCACAGCAGTTGCTTCAAAACTGAACCGGTTGAGAGCCATGGGGAAAGCTGGGGACACTCAATGCCTCGAACACCTCACACTGGTTAGGGAGCAAATGACCAGGAGGATTCCCAGGAGAAAGTGTGAGAGTGGCCAGTTTATCACTTATGTGTCAGGGTCAGCACAAGGATTAACTTGGATGATCAAAGTGGAGATGAGAAGGGTTTCTGCAGAGGCCACGGATACATGGAGACTGAAAAATTTGACAGACATCCAGATAGATAACTGCGAATCGCACTTAGGGATAATTCTTTTTTTTTTTTTTTTTTGAGACAGAGTCTGAAGCTGTCACCCTGGGTAGAGAGTCATGGTGTCACAGGTCACAGCAACCTCAAACTGTTGTGCTTAAGTGATTCTCTTGCCTCAGCCTCTCAAGTAGCTGAGACTACAGGTGTCTGCCACAACATGTGCCTATTTTTTAAGTTGTAGTTGTCATTATTTTTTGGCAGGCCAGGCTGGATTCAAACCTGTGTATGTGGCTGGCGCCCTAGCCACTGAGCTACAGGTGCCGAGCCGTAATTAGGAATAATTTTAACTTGAAAAAATTTAAATGGAAATATCTTCCAAATTATATGTCAATAAAAACCATATTTCAGCAAGTCTTTCCTTCGAACATGAGAATGCTCTGACATCACCAATGCCAATTTACATTTTGTAGGTCATGCAACTTTGCCAAAACCATCTATGGAATATGGAACAATTATGTTTTTCTCAAACCTGATCAAGAGGCATTTTCCCAGTGCAGTGGACACACGCTACTCCCTAAACTGAGCCTTCCCTCTCTTCATTGCTGCCTTCTCCTGTCTCATTCCAGGCACAGACGTGAATATCTTCTACTCTCCTTATCTCTCAAAAGGCCCTGTTTTATTTCTCAGCAGCTGCTCTTGTTTCTGCAGAGGTGAAGTTCTCTTTCAAAGCTGAACTTGAGGCTGCACCTTGGCCGTTTTTACTGCAGCTCTCAGCTCCAGCTCAGCATTTCAGGCAGACCCACCTGTATTCCTAGCCAGCACTTGAGGAGAAAAAAGCAGCCGCTCGCAGAAGGAATTCACTAAGAAGTGTCCGGCACTTCTCACAGGAAGCCCCTTGGTATATTTCTTTTTATGAGATCAATTTCCACCCTTTTCTCCAACTCTTTCCCTTCCTGGGCTCTTACAAGTTCAAACTGCAGATGGAAGCAGAGGTTTAAATAGAGGCAACAGGAAAGGAGGTGGGCTGCTGGTCTTCAGTTTCTCTCTTCCTCTTCTTAACGGTCTTCCCCCTTTTCTTTTTCCCTCCTCTAAAATTTGCCCTGAAATTGAACTTTATGGATGGTGGGGAGTTCGTGATTTATTATTCTCTGGTGAAAGAGCATTTTCCTTTCAGATGTGTCTCTTTAAAAGTCCTATTTTAACGTCCATAGGTGCCCCACTGATAGATTGAAAAGGAGAAGAGCTGCAAAAGCCCAGTGAGGCAATGTTGTATGTGTGATCAAAGGAGTTCAAAAGCAATTCCGGGTCCCTAGAAAAGAAATCGAGGAAATGAAACAGACGAAAGCGTCTTCCACTCAACACACGGGAGAAGCCTAGGCTTTGAGGGCAAAGGAAGAGGAGGAAGTGAGAAAAGAGGTTAACTCATGTCTGAGCTAGAAAAACTAACATCTGGAAAGAGGTTGGTGATCCCGCCGCAATTTCGGGATTTCTGACTTAAGAAAGAGGACTTGAGAACAAGGAAGCTGAGGCCCCCTCCCATTTTCCTGTTAAAAGGCCCAAAGGCCCATTAAGACGTGGACAAACCCCTGTCAGAGCTGGGGCCTTCAGAAGGAGGCTATCAGCAGGTGAGAAACTTTGAGTTTTCCCAGGAAAAACATAGAAAGAACTGGATTGAATAAAAAAGGAGAAAAACACAGCAGGCAAACCCCACCTATGCTACTCCACCAGCCCTCAGAATTAGGATGAAAGCATGGAGGATCGTGTCAACACCTATTCACGCCACCTTCTCACCGGAGAAGTGAGAACAGGAGCTCAGAGTGGGCCACGTGCTGGGAATGCCTGTGAAAGTGGAAATGAAAGAAGGAGAAGCCAGTGTCAATCTGGGTTTAAAGTGGGTGCCTGCGGAGAAAGTCAGAGTGGGACAGACCACATGTGGAGCTCCAGTTCTTTGCCTCCCCTTTTACATACCTTGAAAATTGCAGCTCCCGTGTCCTGCCTGCCTCCCTCCATGGGCAGAATAAACCACTCTGCCTCCTGACCTAGAGTGAGGCCATGGGACTGACCTTGGCTAACAGCACCGGGCAGTGACGCTGATGGGTCGTTGCTGGGGTTAGATCTGCAGGGACTCACAGAGTTCCTTTTGCCTTTCACATGGGGCAGAACACATCCCAATCAGCTGGTCCTGCAGATCAGCTAGCCACAAGCTCCAAAGCTAAATGAATGCTTTTTATTGTATGCTGCTGATAGTTTGTGGTCAGCTGTTACACAGTAATACGCGACTCATACAACAGGGGCTTGTCCCTACCCCCAGGAAGCAAAACCAAAGATTGCAGTGGCCTGGAACTTGTTATGTGATCATGAAAATTAGATAATGGAGTATTATGAAAATAGGAAATCCCAGCGAGTGGAGTCTCCAAAACCAGAGAAACCAGCCCCAAAGAAGGACAGGGAGAGAGGAATGGATTTTCCTCTCATTGCCCTGGCTGACCGGTAATGCAAATCAATGCCAAAGCTGTTTGCATGCTTCCTTTTACTGGACCCATTTATTTGACATTAATCTAACAGGTGTGTTTTAAGGGACCTACAATGTGTTAAGCAGTGGTAAGCACTTTGAGAACAAGCAGACATGGCCTTGGCCT
The DNA here is from genome assembly GCA_963574355.1 of Loris lydekkerianus. Classification (NCBI taxonomy): domain Eukaryota; kingdom Metazoa; phylum Chordata; class Mammalia; order Primates; family Lorisidae; genus Loris; species Loris lydekkerianus. Next base: position 12,590 of record CAUYPK010148977.1, on the reverse strand, counting down.
TCAAGAAGGTTGATGACACGCAACTCAGAAAGCACAGGTTGTGTTTTGTCTTTCTGCCAGTTGTTATAAAGCAGAAGACCAAGGAGTAAATTGCATACAGTTATGGAGAGCAAATAATGTCACACAAGAATCTTCTGGAGAAACAAAACATTATGCTTTCGTGAAGGCAGTAAAGAGTTATTTAAATAACAGCAAAAATCAGAAGGGTATAGCATTCACGTTGTCTTCTTCACAAAGAAGAAATCATTTTAGAACAATTTAAGATTTACATTAAGACAATTTGGCATGGAAGACTGTCTAAATAATTTAATTACTATGTGTATGAAAATTTTAGAAGAATTTTTTTATTTGTTCCTAAAAATTTCAAACTTAATTGGTAGGAAAGCACACAGAACAGATTTTTAATGGATAAATTTATATTTATCTAATATAAATAGCTGTATTCTAGGAGTTGGCCAACTGCAACCTATAGGACAACCTTGCCCACTGCCTATTTTTAGGAATAAAGCCTTATTGCATGCAGTGTTTTGTTAAATTTTTTAACTCTCCCAGCACACTTGAAACTACAGTCAAACTCCTGCAGCATACCTAAATTACATTGATTTAGAAAAGAGAGAATGCTGGGAGGCACCTGTGGCTCAAGGAGTAGGGTGCTTTATTGGAACTCACTGCTTTATTGGAACATGGCCATGTCTACCCAAATTATATTGGTGATTGTTGCTTTTATGTTATAACCACTGAGTTGAATGTGACAGAGACCTTATGGCCTAAAAACCCAAAAATATTTCATTTGCTACAAACTCTCACTTTGTATTACTGAATTGGGAACTCTTAGTTGAATGCATGATATTTTCAGAAAATGTAAATTTCTAAAATATACCCCCCCCAAAAAAAAATGTAAAAACGAAAAGGAAATCAATGGGTGGTAAAATTTTGTTAAATGAATACACGTCCAGAGAATTTTGTGAGTAATTTACTCAAAATCCCTGTACTTCACAATCTGCCGTAGAACACGGTAAAGGAATAAGATACTTCCATTTAAGTTTACGAAGCATAACTTTGATGTTAAAACTTAACAACACTTTATACAAGAAGCTACTAGATATCAATCTCATGTGCCAATATTGACATAAAAAATAAAATTTCAACCAATTCGGCCCATTACTGTATAAGACATTTTTTATGCCATACATTAAAGTTTATGTCAAGAATGTTAAAAAGCCTTTATGTCATACTATCTCCAACTAAATGATTTATTGATTCAGGGCGTGATTTAAATGGCTAAAAAGGCGGCACATTAGGATGTGGGAAAATCACCTTCAGATGGGACCATGAGGATGTTATTATTGAGCGAAAAATCATGAGGCATTTCTGCCAGGAAAATTATAGAAAGAACTAGAAGGGAGGAAGGAATGTCCACTACCTCGAGCACACTAAAGCCACCATGTTTATCACAGGAAGAGAGTGGGAAGGGGACTGATGAAGAAAAGATAAGAGCAAACCTACAGATGAGTAAGAGGAATTTGGTGAAATTTAACATCTCTGGCACTTATAAAATAGGAACAAAAAGAGACTTTCTTAGCAGTACAGACAACCTCAGACTCAATGCTGAAACATTTGAGCATTATCACGAAAGTCGGAAACGAATGAAATCCAAGACCACTTTTACAGCACATTGTTTTGGGAGTTCCAGCTCAGGTAGGAAGACAAGACACAAAGTGTAACGTGCTCATGCACTGGCATCTGCTATGGCTATTGGCAAAAAGAGGACCTTCCTCTCTGTCCCAGGAGTCTCATTACTTCAGGCAGTAGTCACACGACTCTGGAAGGTTGACTTGTTAGTTTGCAGTAGGGTCAAAGCTTGACAGGCTTGGGAAAATGTGTTCATTTCCTTTAGGCATAATTTCTCTATTGTATAAAATAAGAAAAAGAATACACATCACTCAGAGAATTTTTGAAGGATGATATGAGAAAATGTGACTATGATTTGGTAAGCACAAAAAAAATCCGTTCCACTTCCCCCCATGTTAATACCCTGTTTCCCTGAAAATAAGACAGTGTCTTTTATTAAGTTTTGCTCCCAAAGATGCGCTAGGTATTATTTTCAGGGGACGTCTTATCTTTCCTGTAAGTAAGTCTTATTTTTGGAGGATGTCTTATTTTTGGGGAAACAGGGTATCTTGTCAAATAAAATGCACTAGATGGTATTCCATGGTCTACACACACTACAATCCATTCCTGTGTTGGAGAGCACTCCATATCCTTGGTACTGTGAATTGTGCTGTGATAAGCATTCGAGTACAAATGTTCTTATGATAAAATGACTTTTGTCTTTTGGGTAGATACCTAGCAAAAATGGGATTGCAAGAGGATGTGGTAGGTATACTATTAGTTCTTTGAGGACTCTCCACGCTTCTTTCCATAGAGGCTGAACTAGACTGCTGTTCCACCACCAGTGCGTGAGCGTTCCCTTCTCTCCACACCCACGGAGCATCTGTTGCCTTGGAATCTTGGCATGTGGGCCATCCTCACTGTGGTTAGGTGATATCTCTATGTGGTTTTTAATTTGCATTCTCACGAGGAAAGTTTCTGTTCATGTCTCTTGCCCAGCTTTTAATGGGGTTGTTAGCTCTTGTTGATTTTCTTGAGTTCTTTGTAATTCTGATTATTAGTTCTTCGTTAAATTGTAGCAGGCAGATATCTCCTCCTATGCTGAAGATTGTCTCTTTGTTTAGATGGTTATGTTCTTGGCTATGCAGAAACTTTTTAAATAAATGGGACCTGATTTAGCTGTTTATTTTTGTGATTACCTTTGGGGTCTTCCTGAATTCTTTCCCTAGGCCAATGAGATGATTAAGAGTTTTTCCCATACTTTCTTGTAGGGTTTTTAGAGTTTCATGTCATAGATCTAAATGTTTTATCCATTGTGAGTTAATATTTGTAAGTTTTGAGAGGTGCGGGTCCAGTTTCAGTTTTTTACATGTGGCTAACCAGCTCTCCCAGCACAACTTACTGAATAGGGAGTCTTTCTTCCCAGTGTATACTTTAATTTGCTTCGTCAAAGATCAGATGGCCATGTAAGACTGGTTTCATCTCTAGATTCTATTCTATTTCATAGATCTCTGACCCTATTTTTATGAATACTATATTGTTTTGATCACTATGGACTTTAACCTTAAGTCTGGTGAAGTGATGGCACCATATTTGTTCTTATTTTGTAGAATTGTTTTTGGCTATTTGGGGTTTGTTTGCTGGTTCCATATGAAAAGTAGAACTATTTTTCCAAGATCTTCAAAGTATGACATTAGTATTTTAATGGGAATTGCATTACATCTGTACTTTGGGAAGTATAGATATTTTGACAATGTTGATTCTTCCAAGCCATGAGCATGATAGTTCTTCCATTTGTTAACATCCTCTGCTATTTCTTTTCTCAAGGTTTCATAGTTCTCTCTGTAGAGATCCCTCACATCCTTTATTAGGTATGTTCCAAGGTATTTCATTTTCTTTGATGCAACTATGAAGGTTATTGTGTCTCTGATTTGAGTCTCGGCTTGACTGCTATTGGCATATATGAAGACTGCTGATTTATGTACATTGATTTTCTATCTTGAGATGTCTTCATCACTTGTAGGAGTCTCATAGTTGAGAGCTGGGGATTTTATAAGGGCAAGATCATTTCACCAGCAAAGAGTGACCTCCTCCGTCCCCATTTGGATACCCTTGATATCCTTCTCTTGTCTGATTGCATTGGCTAGGACGTCCAGCACAATTCTGAATAGTGCTGACAGTGTCTGGTTCCAGAAATAAGTGGAAATGCTTTCAGTTATTCTCTGTTCAATTTGATGTTGGTTGTGGATTTATCATAGATGGCTTCTATCATTTTAAGAAATGTCCCATCTATGCCAATTTTCTTAAGCATTCTTATAAACAAAATGTTGCTGAATTTTGTCAAATTCTTTTTCTGCATCTACTGAGAGGATCATATGGTCTTTGTTTTTACTTCTATTTATGTGGTGATTTACGTTTATAGATTTGCATATGTTGAACCAGCCTTGCATCCCTGGGATGAAATCCACCCGGTCGTGATGGTTTCGTTATATTCAGTTGAATTCTGTTCAGCTTAAAAAAAAAAAATACTGAGATTTTGTGTGTTTTGTAACAACCTGGTTGGATTTGGAGAATATTCTCCTAAGCAAAGTATCATAAGAAGGGAAAAATAAACATTACATATATTAGTTCCAGTTTGAGACTAGGGGATTAACAACTACATGCTCACATGAGTGAGAGAAAAACTAAATTATATTCAAGAAAGGGTGGGGGGAAGAGGCTGGGTAAGTTTCCACCCAGGGGGAAGACTGCATGGGTACATGGCATGGCATGGATGAAGGACGCAATAGTGCAGATTTTAACCTCACAAAAGCAATCCATATAATCTAATTTGGACCCTCATGTTAATCTGAAATTAAAAAAGAATTTTTTAAGAAAATAAATTGTACTAGGGTGGCTGGGTTCGTTTTTTTTCCACCACAGAGGAAGATGCTTGCTGTTCTCTGCCTCATTTCTGATCAAGCTCTTTTACTTCTTATATTGTAATCATGAGACCCTTGGAACTCAGTTTCAAAGTCTAGTAAGTTAACTAGTTTTCTTGTTCACCAATTTAACCAACTAGCCAATCACTATTCCTGAGACCTGCTTGATTCATGGAAGTAAAAATGAATAATAATGTTAATTGGTGATACTCTGTAAGATATCGTCGTAACTCTTTTTGATGAAATTTTATTAAAAAGCAAAATAAATTACACACACTCATGTCAATACCATTCCTATTTTGTGGTGTTAACATGCACTCTCTCTCTGCCTGCAGATACACAAACAAACCCGTTCCTGCAAAATATCTCCTCTCTCTCCCTCTTCAGAAACAAAAGTCTTAGCTTTTGTGCATAACATCCCTATACATTTTTTTTTAACTTTTACTACATATGTATATATCCACAAACAATATCTAATTTTGTTTGGTGTGTTTGCAAAATCTACATCACAGTATCCCTGTAAAGTCCCCTCTTACGAGTTCGCCTTCTGTTGCACAACATCATGCTTTTGAGAGTTACCCAAGTTGGTACATAGAGATTTGGTTCATTCATTTTATCTACAAAAAAAATGATTTTAAGAATAGACGACAGTCTAATTCTCCACCTCCCCATCAAGGGACAGTTAGGTTCTTTCCACAAATATTATACTAGTGTCATTTTCCAAATGGAGAAAATTGGACTCAAATATAACATGGGCATTAAACAGCAGTAAGAAAATGTCTACTTTGCACTTTACAACTCAAAGAATGATACAGTCATTCAGATTGACTACAGTGGTTAAGTATGTCTTCTGAGATTTTTTCCACAACACACTAAATTTACCTCCTAGTTATTATCTCCCCTGGAAGTTAATAGAAGGTCAATTACACTATAACAGGGTAATTGATGGAGGTTGGCAGTATTCAAACAGTTTTTTCTTCTTTTTTTTTTTTGCATGCAAAAATTGCTAAATTGAGCTGCTTCTTTTGCGAGACTTAAAACCTGACTGAAGCTAGTTTTCCTCCAGTCTCTCGTGTCCTTACACACCTAGGGAAAGAGAAGCAATTTTTCTCAGCCCTAGACACAAAGTTTTAAAAGAGGGCAAGCAAATGTTGGGGGTTTCTGAGCAATTTAATTATCATGAATACTACAGATTAATTTAAAACAATGATTCCTAACGTGGGGTACTTCCCCCCACACACACACTAGAGCATTTATTAATGTCTGGAGACATTTTTTACTAACATGATTGGGGGAGGGGATGCCACAGTCATCTAGTGGGGAGAGGACAGGACACTGCCACACGGCCTATCAAGCACAGGACGGGCAACTCCCCCCATGAGGAACTATCAAGTTGCACGTGGCAATAGTGCTGAGTGTGAGAAACCTTGGTTTAAATAAGCAGAAAGCAAAATTGCCTCTCTCAGCTGCTGTCTTTTTTTCATCAGAAGCCGTGGACTGAGCGCTGAGCTGACACTGCGGTGAGCTGAGTAAATACGTTCAGCTACAAGGTGGATGCAAGTTCTCTCTGTCACGCTCCTACACATGTCCAGTTACCCCTCACAGATGGTGATAACTCCTCCCTTAGCTCCCCGTTATATAATTTCTCAGCTTCTTTTGAAAGCTCCTCTAGCTCCAGCTCAGTGCGGAAGTATCCTTTAAAGTGGAGCATGGAGCCTGGTGCAGTGGGGGACACAGCACACTTTACTTTTCCCAGTACACCCCCAGCCCCCACCCACTGGAATTTGCTCTCCACGCCCTTCAGCTAACCTCCAGGCACAGCAGCCAGCAGCAGGCTGCACAGAAGGTGAGCACTCAGGGTGTACTTCCTGTGGTCAGCTGGCCACTCTGCTCCAGTTTGGCTTGGTTTGATTAGAACCAACTCTGTGAGTAGATAGCAGTGGAGCTGGTGGCATTAATTGTAACCCCAGACACCCATCCAGAGCCACCTCAGGGTGTGAATTAAAAGCAGGGCAGCCTGGCAAGACAGAAAGGCCCCTGCCCGGACCGCACTCTTGGGCTAACTAGCCGTGTGACCGTGGGTAAGTCACATACAATGGAAGACATGACACAAAACAGACTTTGGGTTCTTAACCTGAAGGCATCCAAAGGCATTCCCAGAAAAAGAAAAACAGCAGCTCACTTTTGATAAGCCTCACAGTCTGAACTCCAGAAACAAGTGTTTTGGTTTCACTGTTCATGTTTGATTTCAGTTCTAAATTGCAGAACCTTTTCAGCACTGAGGATTTCTAAGTGCCTTCATCCAGTCTGGGCTGTGACAGATGTTAGATATTCAGGCTCAAGACTTCTACCTTCAACTATCTCAAGGCCCATATTAATTCTACACACTCCTCACTTGCTCCTTCTTACAATGCATAATCTATGCTGTTTCGTTATGTACCCTGGAATTTACATACATGAATGATGCTATGAAGTGCAGATCAGAGGACAATCATTCATTTATCTGAAGCTATGGAATCTTACCCCGTGTTAGATGGTGCACGGAGCAGTTAAGCAAGAAAGGGAACATCCCTTTCTTTGATGATGTCACAATCCAGGGTGAAGACAGAGAGACGAGTACCCGAAATAGCAGCATGTTAGGGGGAGTCACGGTGAATACATGCACAGAGCAGGGAGCGAATTATGTAAGTCATGAAGTTTTGGAGGACATGATGTCTGACTTCTGGAAAATGTAAACTAGGCCAAGATATGAAGGGGCCCCATTCTTGATTGTTTATCCTTCCCTTTTGGTGAGTATCTAGGGAGCCTTTACCACATGATAGACGGTATGAGAAGTTTCAGAAACGCAGAGACCAGATAGACACAGGTCCTACCTCCTCAGAGCTTACTGTCTGCAAGGACTGACTGAGTCAACAACTCAAGGCTCTCCTGGTCTACAGGTCAAGCAAGCCCCTATAAGTCTTTGCCATAATGGGAACCTTGGTCCTGTGATTTATCACTGAGCATCTTAATACTCTTCACGTCAAATTCCAGCCTGGCTTCAATCCACCAAAGGAGTTTTACATCATGAGAACTCAAACTACTCCATGAGGACAGCTGGCCTCCGGCCTGCCTCTTACAGTCTCTACTCCCAGAACATGCAGCCCTGTTTCCTGACTGTAAACTCCTAGGAAAGTCACTCTTCTGGCCCTACAAGGATGTACAGATTGTCGTGTGGCTTCTTCGGCTGCTGGGGAACTGGTTACATAGTTCTAATCAACTCAGGCCTTTGGTCTTCAATAATTTTCATATTTTCAGACTATTCATACCAATAACTGTCACAACCCGGTGTTTTTTCCCTAGTTATGTTCTCCTGCATTTCCATACGACTTCTTTTTTTCTGATTGGGAACTTCAGATCTTACCTGGTTTCTTGCTACTTCTCGTCCCTCTGCTGCTGTCAGTGTTTGCTGCCTTGCCATCTATTCCTTTCTTGGAGTAACAGCTTCTACACTCGCAGCTCATTCCTTCTATGAGGCAAACCGCTAGCCCCAGGGCTACAGAGTTGAACGGGGAGCCCCAAGGTGACAAGAGGTAAGATTCCCCCAGCTGTGCTGATGAGCACGCGACTAGAATGGGATCTCAGTTGGCCACTTGGAGAACGTTTTACGACTTTTAAATGTACTATTTAAAAAGAGCATTTATTTCCTGCTTTTTTTAAACTTGAAAGTTAGACCCACCATGAGAAAATAGGCTGGAACTCAGAGGAACCACCATGCCGAGCCCGAGAAGGAAACCAGTGTGGTAGCTGTAGGGCCGATGGTTGGAGAACAAACCAAGTCCTGGTGAAGTGGGGTGACCCTGGGTGTACCTTTGTTTACGTAGTTTGTTTATGATTTTCTTTTATAATTATTCATTGCTGCCACATAAATATAAATGATTTTTGTCTTGTGACCATAAGCCCCACTGTCACATTTCCTTGCTTTGTGCATCTTGTATTTTTTAATACAAGTGAACATTTTGCATAATACAAACAGTAGATATTAAACTAAATAATGTTATCTTCAGAGAATACCGTGGCCCCTCTTCTGTCTAGTCATGAGAATGAGGATTTGTGTCTGTCTGATCTGTCCATGAGCCAGGCCTGGACTTGTGGCAGCTTTAATTTTGTTTCAGTTCACCAACTTAAAACATTTTGAAAGTACCGTCAGATTGCCCCGTGAGCAGGGTTCTGGCAATGAGAATCAGTGGGGTTGTGGGAGCTCTTTGAGCTTAACCACTGAGCTATTAACTTTAGGAAATGTTGGGCATTACTTTCTGGTTCAAAATCCAGTTGCTCAAACTGCCCATCTTTCTTAGTGGGAGAGTGATCCGGTTGGCCCTGGAGTCCTCTGTTAAATAGGAATGGTGCACCTGTGCCAGGCATTGTCCGAGAGCAGTGATTTTCTAGCGGTGTGCCGTGGGGGGATATTAGGTGTGCTGCAACATTTTTTAAAGATCCTTATTTAAATTATTTTCAGTAAGTACAAGGACAGAGGGAGGGGGGGATAGGGAGGGGACTGGTGATCTCTCACTTAATGGGTACAATGTAAGGGGTATGACACACCTTTTGGGTACAGGACACAACTGCAAGAGGGACTCTACCTAGCAAATGAAAATAATGCAACCTACTTATTTGTACTCCACGTTAACCTAAAAAAAAAAAAAAAAGCACAGTAAGTATATTCTTTTTTTTTTTTTTTTTTTTTTTGATCTACATAATTTAAGTGTGCCACGGAAGTTTAACTATAGGTTCAAGTGTGCCGTGAGATAAAAAAGATTGAAAAACACTGTCCTAGAGACTGAGGTCAGAGCAAAATTAGAGCGATTCTTGAGAGGCATAAACTCCTTACCCAAACTAGAGAAACAGAATAAACAAAAGAGAAAAAAACTCAAACAGCTACCAGCATTGCAGGTCACAATGGAGTTTTCTTTGCTCCGCCTGGATTTTTGTGCCTTGAGGGAGCTCTCTCCACCCTGCAAGTCTACTCCCAGACCTTGTAGCCAAGTGCCCAGAGGAGTCTGGCGGGTTTCAGTTCTCCTTCTGCACCTGCCCTCCCTCAGCAGAAGCACGGCTGCCTTCTCCTTAACTGAAGCCCCACATAGCTTTTCCTGCTCTCCAGCCCTGCCCAGTCTTGCGTGTCTCACCAGCAAGCTCTTGGTGAAGACCTCAGGGAGAGGATTTGTGGCAATTCGCAGACTCACACTATGACTCTTCAGACTCTCTTCTTTCATATGAGTCCACACATGGCAGTAAAATGTGTGATAAAAAAAGGTACAGATTTTCCTTCTCTTTTTATCTATAATACATCCTTCCTTCTTCCACCACTAGTCTGCCAGAGATGAGAACAGCTTTGGGTCTCCCCTCCCTTATGAATGGCTAATCTTTTTCCTGGAATTTAAATGGTATAGATTCATAAGCAGTGCATTGTCAATGCATATGTGCAAATTTGAAGATAATTTTTAAAATAATAATCTCTGCTTGAGTAGGCTACATAGAAACACATGAACTTATGTAAAATTAACTATAGGTTCAAATGCTCAAATATTTTCAATGCTCTTGATAGACACCAATATAATTTATAGCTTTTACTCTTTAATGCTAAATTATGGTTTGTTAATTAATTTAATGAATACTTATGAGTAAGTCATCCTTAGCTCTATGTAGAAACCAAAGTTCATGGGATTTTAGCAATATTTGTCTCTCAAAATTCAACAGGAGACTTACGACCTTAATTAAACCTATGTACAGTGACCCTGCGGTCTTCCACTGGCTGTGGAACTTACTGTGAGATTCTCCCATCAAACCCTCACATTAAATATCTCCTCTCTTCTCTTGTATGAAATGGGATGAGTCCATCTATTTCAAATGTTACAAGGACTGAATATAATAACAAATAGCAGCAGAGGAAGGTTTCTAAGACCTTACATTCAATAACTAAAAGTGACACACATTATTAAAATCACTTCTTTCTGGCTCAGCGTCTACAGCTCAGTGGTAGGGCTCCAGCCATATACACTAGAGCTGGTGGGTTCGAACCCAGCCGGGCCTGCCAAACAACAATGACAACTACAACAAAAAAAATAGCCGGGCGTTGTGGTGGGCACTGGACCCAGCTACTTGGGAGGCTGAGGTAAAAGAATCACTTAAGCCCAAGGGTTAGAGGTTGCTGTGAGCTGTGACACTACAGCACTCTACTGAGGGCAACATAGTGAGACTCTTGTCTCAAAAAAAAAAAAAAAAAATCACTTCTTTCTTAATACATATATCAATGAAAATGGTATGAAGAAGTAACTAATTCCAAATGGTGCGTTGAAGAAAGAACTGAGGAGGGCTTTTCAATTACAGGGAATTATTCATTGCCTGCTGGGTGCTAGGCACAACGTTAGGTGCTGGAATTACAGAGGTGTCGGGAATACAAAGTGAAGAAAGTAAACCCTGTCCCTAAATTCCTGAAGCTCACATTCTTGTAGGGAACACATCATAAATCAGCAAGCCAACTGATATGTTAGAGTATTTAAATGAAAAGCTTTCTAAATAAAATAAGTAGTGTAATACAATAGGTAAATCAAATCTAATCAGATCAAATCAAACCTAATGGAGAATAATGGAGAAGCACGAAGGAGATGAACTCTCGTAAATGCCGAGGACTATGCTATTGATGCATTAGCCAAAGAGGGCACAGGTCTCCCTTGGAATTCTCAAAGTCCAACAGCAGATATTTCTCTCTCTCTCTCTCTCTCTCTTTCACATGCACGCACGCACACACATACACACATACACACACACATACACACATACACACATCCCCCAAACTGATTCTGTTTGGCAACTTTTCATTAATTACAGCCCCCTTTTTCAGCCTGGCCTTCACTTCCAAAGAAAGGTTTGGGATTAGTTCCAATCCATTTCCACAGCAAAGGACACAACTGAAATCGCACCAGCAGTGGGGAAAGACAACGATCATGATTTTTCAAGTTGTATCATGTTATTATCACGACTTTAGAGAATTTTGCATATGATTTTATCACCTTAACAAGAGAAAATCCTCAATAATTTCTCTTTTAAGATCCACAAAGTATAAATATGTTTCTCTTGCCCCCGACTGGAAACAGGAATGAAAGGAATTATGAATTAAAGTTGTACCACTTAGTTATTAAAAGAATAATGCTACACAACACCACACACACACACACAGCCTTAAAACACAACTCATTTATCGTTTCAGATGAGACCATGCCAGCTGGAGCAGCAATGCTCTGTGTCTACCTTAGACTGAGCTTGGTTGGGCAGCCTGGCTTCAGGCTGTCACAACTTGGGGGGGAGGGATACTCAGGTCTGGGTGACTCCTCTCCCCAGGTCTTTAATTCTCCTTAAACCAGGGGCCTCGCCAGAGCACATTTGTGGCAGTAGCCGAGGTGTAGAGCTGGTCATAACTGCCTCTTGTCACATTCCACAGGCCAAGGAACGTCCAGCTCAAAGTCACAGGGTGAGGATTAAACAATGGCAAAGGAGCAGGTGCATCATGAAGTAAGGAACACAGGCCGTCCAGCCACTCAAGCAGCCACATCTGAATACCACTTCTTGGCTACCCTGTGTTTAACTTCTCTCTGGAAACTAACAGATGAGCTTGCTGCTCTGTGAATTCAAGGCCCAGTGAGTTAAGTTCCTCCAGTCACTCAGCTGTACTTCTGTGCACACCCTTCACTCTGCCACGAGGGCGTACGTTTTCCAGCCCAACATGATAAAACTGAACTTGCCCTCAAGTTAAAGTGCTAATGGCTCCAACAGAAAATAGAAAATCTTTTTTCTTATTTTTTTATAAAGTCATTTTTACATAGATTATAAACACATTTATGCCAATATGAGATTCAATGTGTTGATTATTTGTACAAATTGGAGTGCTTACATCCTACTAATTAACATAGCCTTCACCTCATTTACCCAATTACAGCATTAAAACATTTGTGTTCTACACCTGATAGATCCAACTTGTACTTGCAATATGCTCCATAGGTGTGGTCCCCCTACTAACCCTCC
>CAUYPK010148976.1:0-44236 GCA_963574355.1 Loris lydekkerianus | reverse complement strand
CCTTCCCTCCCCCTCCCTTCCTTCTCTCTCTCCCTTCCTTCTCTCTCTCCCTTCCTTCCTCCCTCCCACCTTCCTTCCTTCCCTCCTTTCTTTCCTTCCCTCCCTCCTTCCCTCCTTTCCCTCTTTCCTCCGTTCCCTCCTTCTTTCCATGTCAAAATATACATTTCAATCCAGGCACTGTGGTGGGGGCCTAGTTATATATTGTTAACAAAACAAATGTGGCCCTGCCCTTTTAGAGCTTATAATTTAATGGAGGCAAATGCCAACCAAAATAAGCCCACAATTTTACCAAGTATGATGTATTCTAAGATGAAAAGAGTGGGAAGGGAATCCTAGGAAAATGTCATTTGCACTGAGCCCTTGAAGAGTAAGTAAAATTTGACCAGCAGACCAACAGTGTGAGAAGGTTGCAACAAAGTGGAGCACAAACATTGATGTCCCAGAAATGGAATTGAGAGACATGAAAAAAAGAGAATGAGAAGCTGTGAACAAGGGGCCTTGGAGGCCATGTGTGGTATTGCTCAGTGAACACTGAGCAGTTAAGGAGTATTAAACCAGCATTGTGGCATGCATGCTATAGGTGCTTAAATAATCAGGTCAGCCATGATGGGGAGAATTGACAAGAAGAGAACCAGAGTGGACTTGGGGAAATTGGTTGGAAAACTATTCCAGAAGAGATGTGAGAAATAATGGTAGCTAGACTGGGGAGGAATAAAGATGGAGTTACATGGACTGATTCTGGAAAGGGTTTAGAGGGATTGTTTGCAGGTGATACTGATGTATTAAAAAGGAAAGAGAATAATGCAGGATGAGTTTGGGGTTTCGGCACCTCAGTGGAAGGGTGAAGCCACCTCCCTGAGTTGGAGAACCACAGGAGGTACAGGCTTGGAGTGGGAAGAGTCCAATCTAGTCGTGCTCTGCTTACCATCAGGGCTATGTGCTGAGAAATGTGGAGAAACATGTCTTTAGGCAATTTCATCCCTGTGTGATCACCAAGTGTACTCAAACACACCTGGATGGCATAGCCTACAGATCACTAGTTGTTGCCAGGTTATAACTCTGCACTTATTACCGTACCGAATACTGTAGGCAATTGTGACACGATGGTTAAGTTTTTATCTATATAAACACATCTAAACACAGAAAAGGCTCAGTAAAAGCCCAGTATTATTAACATGATCTCACAGGACCACCGTCATCTACGCAGTCTGTCTCTGGGATGCAATGCCGTTGTGTGTCATAAGCTGTATTCTATTTCAGTCATGGTAATTTTGACACATTTGCAAAACTTTCAAAAGGAGGCATCCTGTTGGCAAGAGAAGTCTGAAGGGACGTACATATTTGGCTCCTAACAACATACAAGTGGTATTTAAATCCTCTGAATAAATGAGATTGCCTTAAGAGAAAATACAGCTCTCATAAGAGAAGACAAGGAGCTAAGCCAATATTTTAGGAGATGAGCAGAGAAAGGAAAAGTTTCATCCACTGTGATAACACACATTCATATAGGACTGCATGGACTCAATGAGGTTTTGTTTTAACAAACATTTATACAACTCTCAACGTTGTGCCAGGCATGATTCCAAGTACTTTGCAAATGCTAACTCCTTTATTCCTCATGACTATCCTATAAAACCTGGATGACTATTGGCCCTGTTTCACAGAGGCATGTGGAGTTTTAGTACCTTATTCAAGGTCACACATCTGAAAAGTGACAGAATTAGGACTCCAACGCAGGCATCCAACCTCAGAATTCATACTCTTAAGTTCTCTGCCACGGTACCTTTCCCAACATCCTGTGTTCTCACCTGGGATCAGTATATCTGCTCTCGTTTGACCTTCTAGACACTGATTCCTTCTAATTTCCAGCGCAGAAAGTCAATATTGCCAAAACTCATAACTTTTAACCACAAACTCATTCTCATATGTGCCATCTCATGCTATTCCTTCTGCCATCCTGTTTCTCCACTTTCAAAATATTGTTTTGAACTCTTAATTGATGTTTTCTCTATATTACAATCATTTTCTTTTACCAACTGTAAGAAGATTAATCAGAGTATAATAGCATGTTATTATATCCTTGATCAAAAACCTTCAGTGACCTCACATTTCTTACAGGGTAATGTCTACATTCCTCTCCTGGTATCCAAATGGCGTCTGTAATTGGGCCTCAACTTCCAAGCTCATCCGTCACAATTCCCCAGCATGCAGCTACTGCTGTCAACCTGGACTGATTACTTATTCTCAGGGTATATTCTCGGCAGGCTCAGCTCAGCAGCTTAGGTATCACTCTCAGCATATGTAGGCTCTTTTCCTCCTGGACCTCCCCCCAAGGGCTCCTATCCCTACCTGTGGGAATCAGACTCATTCCATGCAGCCCAGACTTAAGAGTCCTACCTTTCATGATTCCTGCGTTTTCAGATGGAAGTGATGGAATTCCATCCTGTAAACTTAAACCTCTTTGTACTCTCCGCGATAGTCATCACTTTATAGGAATTTGTGTGTACAGATTGTCAAGTCCTAGAGGGCGAGTCATCTGTATCTTCCCACCCCATTGCTGTGCCTGCACCATCCCTGGCTAACAGGTGCTCAAAGTATTAGGTGCCCCATCAGCGATGCAAGAGTTCTCTCTCAGCTGCATCCTGCCTGCTTGGTGCCTGCAGAGCTCTGCCCCCTTTGTCTTGCTTTTCAGTGGAATGATTCTGCTTCCCGAATGCATTCACATCATGGAATGATTTATTACTTCTGTTCCAGAAACATACGCTAAAACCGAGAACACTAAGTGACTGACTCTAAAGTGAAGACTTTTGCTGATAGGATGAACTACGAACAAGACTTTTTTCCCTCCAGGTTGGCTCTCAGCAAACTGCCTTTCAGATGCTTTAGGGAAAGAAAAGAAATAAACAAAAAAGGCCCCTTTAGGGGGTGAAAATAGGAAGAGGTATTAGCTTATAGATGGAAGCAAGTCCTGAAAACTCACTTGTTTTCCTCCAAATAAGAATAAATGGGCTTGGTGCCCCTTGCTCAGTGGTTAGGGAGCCGGCCACATACACGGGGGCTGGCAGATTGGAACCCCATCTGGGCCTGCTAAAATAATGACAGCTACAACAGAAAAATAGCTGGGCGTTGTGGACACCTGTACTCCCAGCTACTTGGGAAGCTGAGGTAAGAGAATCACTTACACCCAAGAGTTTAAGGTTGCTGTGAGCTGTGATGCCATAGCATTCTACCAAGGGTGACATAGTGAGACTCTGTCTCAAAAAAAAAAAAAAGAATAAATGGAACTTTTTCAGGCTTTCGTTTCACTAATGTGTATTTCAACATTAAAACATATTTTCTAAATATTTAGAGTACTTTGACTAGTAAACTTAACCCACATATTATCTTTTAACTTAATAGTTTTAGTAATAAAAGCAAGATATTACATGAACTATACCAGTATAATTCCATTTTGATTTATATTTTCTCTTGACTATATAAGAAAAACCCTGAAAGGAAAATCGCAAAATATGAAAAGTGTTTATCTGTAGGCAGTAGGGTTATTTTCTTTTGTGTACATTTCTGCATTTTCTAATTGTTTTAGTAATTAGCAGGCATTATCTTTATATGAAAATTTTATTAATATCCATCTTGTATTTAAAAAGAATTGTGAAAAAGAGAGGTATTGTTGAGAGTTTTTGCAGAGTCTAAAATCTAGGAATTATGAAAATCTCAGCCTTTTTATTACTATTTGATTTGATCCTTTGCAACAGTCTCCCCCTCTTGCCTCAGGCTTCAGTGCCATGGAGTTAGCGGAGCTCACAGCAACCTCCAACTCCTGGGCTCAAGCGATGCTCCTGCCTCAGCCTCCTAGTAGCTTGAACGCCGGAGCTCAAGCAATTCTTCTGCCTCAAACTTTTTGAGTGCTAGGATTATAGGCATGAGCCACTGTGCCTGGAAAGTTTCAATCTTTTCAAAAAATCTATTTTATTGAAATATAATTTACTTATAGTAGAATTCTTTAATTTCAAGTTGATAATTCCATGAGTTTTTACAAGTATACATACAGTACTGTAACACCACAATTATGATATGTAACATTTTTATTTATTTATTTTTTTGAGACAGTCTCACTGTGTCACCCTTGGTAGAGTGCCATTGCATCACAGCTCACAGCAACCTCAAACTCCTGGGTTTAAGTGATTCTCTTGCCTCAGCCTTTCAAGTAGCTGGGACTACAGGTGCCTGCCACAATGCCTGGCTATTTTTTGGTTGTAGTTGTCATTGTTGTTTGGCAGTCCCAGGCTGGATTTGAACCTGTACCTCTGGTGTATGTAGCTGGCACCCTAGCCACTGAGCTACAGGCACCGACCTGATATGTAACATTTTTATTATCTCAAAAACCTCCCTTGAGCTCCATTGATAAATTCTTCCTACCCCTTGGCCTCTGCAATCAGTGGCATGTTTCTATCAATATAATTTTCCATTTTCTAGAGAGGGTCCTATCAACAGAATCCTACATATATAACATTTTGTGGCATTTCCTTCCCCACTATGGCACTTTTAACTTTCATCAATGTTATCTTCTTGAGAGTATTAGTAGTTAATTCCTTTATGTCTGTGAATAATGATTTATTCTATATATACATCACAATCTCTTATTGATGGACATTTGAATTGTTTGCAGATTTTGCCTGTCTATAGAATAAAGCTTCTATAAATATTCATCTGCAAAGTCCATGTTTGAATGTATGTTTTCATTTCTCTTGATTAAATACCTAGGAGAAGAATTGCTGTATCGATTGAGATGATTATGTGGTCTTTTAATTTCAGTTGGTTAATATGGAGAATTATACTGATTGATTTTTGGATGTTGAGTCAACCTTCTAATTCTGATATAAACAGTCACTTGGCCACATATATTGTCCTCTAACCTACTGAATTTAAGCAAAGATCCATGAACTTGAAGAAACAGCAGTAGGAACTATCACATTTTGTTATTTTCACTTTAAACCGTGAATTATCTTTTACTCATTAAAAATGAGTAAAAGCATTTTACATATTTAACTTCTCTGGTGTTCTCTATTTCCTCGCATAGATCCAAATTTCCACCTACATAACTATCGTTTTCCATCTGACTGAAGTAGCTCTTTTCATATTTCTTTTAGTTTAGATCTCAGGGCAGTGAATCTTTTCAAATTTTGTTTTCCTGAAAAAAGATTTTAATTAATCCTCTATTTATAAAAGGTATTTTCACTGGGTAACAAAATCTAGGTTGGCAAGTATGTTTTTCTCCCAATATTTGACAATTGTGTCTGACTCTGGCTCACATAGTTTTAAATACATTTACTATCATTCTTTGTATCTCTGTATGTAGGATAACATTTTCTTTGACCTCTTCCAAGTTTGCTTTTTTTGTTTCTGATTTTTATCAATTTGGTTTTAAGGCATCTTATCATGGTTTTCTTTATGTCCAGCAGCTTGTGGTTTATGGAGCTTCTTGGACTTGTAGGTGTTTATCAACTGTGAAGAGTTCTTGTCCTGACTTCCTCACAGTTTTTCAGACCACCCCTCTCTCACCTCAACCCTTTCTGGAATGGCATTATATGTATCTGAGACTGCTTGATACTGTTTTACAAGTAATTAGGGTTCTTTTCTGTTTGTAAATTCCTTTTTTTTTTTCCTAAAATTTGATGGTTTCTACTGCTTTATCTTCAAGTTTGTAGATATTTTCTTCTGTGCTGTTTAATCTATTAATCTCATGAAGTGTATTTTTTATTTTGTATATTTTCTTTTTTATGTCTGAAAGAGCTCCTTTTTATGATTGTTTTTTTTTCACTTTTTTTTTCCAGATTAACATAAGGGTATATAACAATCAGGCTACATTGCTTGCATTTATTAGGTAAAGTCCAAGTGGCAGTTGAGCCCTTCGCCTAGGAGGTGTGTTCCTATACCTTCTAGCTGATAGGTGAGAGCTTCTCACACCCCCTCCCTCCTTCCCTCCCCACCTTCCTTGAATTTAAATGTTTTTCTCTCATGTGGGGACATAGTTGCTTATCTACTAGTTTCATAGTAATATTGAGTACATTGGATGCTTTTCCATTCCTGAGATACTTAGGATGATTGCTAAATCCTTCCAAACAAATACAAAAAATATGAACTTTTCATCTTTCTTTATGTATTCAGTATGTATTCATCTTTCATTATAGTATTCAGCCATGAAGTATTCAGTATAATCCATAATAGTATTCAGCCATAAAGTATTCAGTATAATCCATAATAGTATTCAGCCACAACATATACCACAGTTGATCCTTCAATCCTGTTACTAGGTAGCTATCCAGAAGAAAAAGAAATCATTTTACCACAAGAACATTTGAACACAAATATTTAGGAGCAGCTCAATTCATAATCACAAATATGTGGAAACAACACAAGTGCCCAACAACCCATAAATGGATAAATAAACCATAGATAGATCATTTGTAAAGCTTCAATTCCTCTAAATAAATTCCCAGAAACATACAACCTATCAAGACTGGACCATGAAGAATTAGAAAATGTGATACCAGGCTCAATGCCCATGGCTCAGGGAATAGGGTGCCAGCCATATACATCGAGGCTGGGGGGTTTGAACCTGGCCTGGTCCTGCCAAACAACAATGACAAAAAAATGACCAGGCATTGTGGCAGGAACCTGTAGTGTCAGCTACTCGGGAGGCTGAGGTAAGAGAATCACTTGAGCCCAAGAGTTGAGGTTGCTATGAGCTGTGATCCCACAGCATTCTACCAAGGACAACATAAACTCTGTTTCAAAAAAAAAGAAAATGAAAGTGTGGGCAGCACCTGTGGCTCAATGGAGTTGTATGTTAGCCACACATACCAGTGGTCAGTGGTGCCGGGTTCAAACCCAGCCCTGGCCAAAAACTGCAAAAAAAAAAAAAAAACAAGAAAGAAACAGACAATGTGATACTAATAGTCAATCAATATCTGTGTGCTCATTATGGAAATAAGTCAATGGAATTCAAGTAGGTAGGAGGGGGCACAGAAGATGAGTAATTCCCATCCAGTGGGTACGTGGCATGGGTATTTTTGCTTTTTTGGTGGGTACATTGCATGGGTAACTTTGGTTATTTTGTGGGTATATCACATGGATAAACTTTTCTTTTTCATATTTAAAGTCAAAGCTATAGGTGTATGCCTTTCACACCTATACCTTTGACTTTAAATATAAAAAAGCAAATTATGTAACTGAAACGTGTACCACCATAATATTCCAAAAAAAAATTTTTTAGAAAGGCCTTGTAACAGATAGAGAGGAATGGCAGTGATGATGCAGACACAGTAAAATGTCCAGACAAGAACACAAACCTCATTTCTTCTCTGTGTCCTCATAAATACTACCCTCCTTATTTACTTATTTGCTTGTTAAAACAAGCCCCATCTTCAGTGGAGGAATTTTTGCCACCTTGAAAAACAGTAAAAATGATTATTGAAACAATTTCAGAGCAGTTCCAGAGGAGACTCATCAACCATTACAGTATCAAGTGACCTTTTCCTAAAATGTCCATATAACCTCCCAGGGAAATGATTTTAAAAAAAAATCTACATTCACTTGGATATTCAAATTCTGGTGTGTTTCCTTTGAAAATATTTGACAGTATGTCATAGTCACAGGTCTTCAACATGCTGTTAGCTTAAAAAAGAAATAGATTGACTGCAAAAGTTTAAGACTTCTATTATGGTTACCTGGATGGAGTTGAACACATTCTTCTTAGTAAAGTATCTCAAGAATGAAAAAAAAAAAAAAAAAAATCTAATGTACTCAATACTAATATGAAATCAATATATAAACAATTGCAAGTCTACACAAATGATAAAACACAAATATTAGTCTAGCGAGGGGGAGAGAGAAGACTGAGGGAGGGAGGAGGAAGGCAGTTGTCCAGATCTCACTTAATGTACACAATGTAAGGGTGTTGAATATAACCCATGGTGGGGGGCGGAAGAGCTCAATTACAACTTGAACTTTACCTTGGAAGTGAGAACAATATAACCTAAAAATTTGTAGCCTCGTATTAATTTAAAATTAAAAAAAAGTAATTCACAATTCATCATTTGGACATCCAAATGATGTTTCTCCATTAAAGCAATATTGTAGGTGGTTGGTGGATTCCACTTCTACTCTTCTAATGCCTTTGTAACCCTAAACATAAATAAACTAATGAAAGATAGTTGCTACTAAAAAATACCCACTTAAAGTGAGTCCGTCTGAAACTGGAAATATTAGGACCTTCTGAAAAGAAATAAAATCAATTAAGAAATTAAAATTCTACCACCTCTAAGAAGCATTTCCCAATCTCCCTAGTCGAAATCAATCTCTACCTTATTATGGATTTTTTCATTCATTCAACAAAACAGCATTCAGAACCTGCTATGTGAGATTAAATCTGTGGGCAAGATAAACATGGTACTCTCTGCCAAAGTCTGAATGTTTTGTCTTCCCACCCTTGCTCCAAATTCATAGGTTGAAAGTAACTGCTAATGTGATATTTTTAGGAAGTGGAACCTTTTGGGAGATCATTGGGTTAGGGAAGAGAGGAAGTCCTCATGAAGGAATTAGCACCCTCATAAAAGAAGCATGAGAAGCTAACTTCTACCTTCTACCATGTGAAGCCACAGCTATAAGGCACCAGCTATGAACTCAGAAATAGGCTTTTACCATTCACCGAATCTGCTGGCACCTTGAACTAGAGAGTTTTAGTCTTCAGAAATGTGATAAATAAATTTCTGTTGTGTATAAGCCAAAAATTAAAAAAAAGAAAACTAGAAAATCTGAAGAGAACAAATATAAGATGGACCAATAATCAAAAGCCTCCCAACAAAGAAAACTCAGGAGCAGATGGATCATGAGTGAATTCTACAAAACATTTAAATGTTTTCAAATTATTCTAAAAATTAATGAGAAAATAATTCTTTCAAATTCATTTTCCAAAGCCAGCATTATCCTCATACCAAAGCCAGAAAAGGCTATTATAAGAAGAGAATATTACAGGTCAATAGTCCTAAAGAACATAGGTGGCAGTATCCTCAACAGAATACTGTACTAGCAAATCAAATTCAACAATACATTAAAAGTGTCATACACTATGCTTAAAAATGATGTATTTATGAAAGGCAAGGATGGTTCAATATACACATCAATAAACATGGTACACCACATTAAGAAAATGTGTAATAAAAAATACATGCTCATCTCAATATAGAAAAAACATTTGACAGAATTCAACTTATTTTTATAATAAAACCTCTCAAAAAATTAAGGATAAAATAAATGTACCCCAACATAACAAAGACCACACATGACAAGCCCATAGCTAACATCATACTCTATAATAAAAAGCTAAAATATTTCCCCTAAGATTGGAAGGGAAGATCAGTACCCTTCAAATATTCAACATAGTACTGGAAGTTTTAAGTGAGAATAATTAGACAAGTGGAAGAAATAAAAGAAACCCAAATCAGAAAGGATGTTGAATTATGTCTGCAAATGACATGATCTTTTATCTAGAAAACTCTGAAGAACTCTACCAAAAAGCCATTAGAACTAATAAATGAATTCAGTAATGTTGCAAGATATGAAATTAACATAAAAAATACTTTTGATTCTGTACATAGACAACACAAGACCCACAAAAGAAATTAAGAAAGCAATCTAATTTACAAAAGCATCACAAATAATAAAATGCTTAAGATCTGAAGCAAGCAGGTGAAAGATCTGTACACTGAAAACTATAAAACATTGACAAAAGAGTTGAATAAGACAAATGGATATCCTATGTACATGAATTGAAGGCATTAATATTGTTAAAATATTCTCCCTGCTAAAAGTGATCTACAGTTTTAATGTAATCCCTACCAAAATTCCAATGTCATTTTCCACAGAAATAGAAAAAAAATCTTAAAAATCACATGGGACCACAAAAGACCCTGAATAACCAATGTAATCTTGAGTAGAAAGAACTTCACACTTCCTGCTTAACAAAGATATAGTAATCAAAATAGCATGGTATAAAAACAGACACATAGACCAATGGAATAAACTAGCGAGTCCAGAAATAAACTCCAATAAAGTCAACTAGTCCTTGACAAAGACTAGTCAAACATCTAATTAAGTCAACTGGTCTTTGACAAAGGTATCAAGAATACACAATGGGAAAAGGATAGTCTCTTCAATAAATGGTTTGTAGAAAATGGGATATTCACATGCAAAAGAATGAAATTACACTGTTATTTCACATGCAAAAATTAACACAAAATGGTTTAAGACTTACATATAACAACTGAAACTGTAACTGTAACGCTCCTAGACAAAAACACAGGAGATCTCAACAATATAGTCTTGTCAAT
This sequence comes from Loris lydekkerianus, assembly GCA_963574355.1. Taxonomy (NCBI): domain Eukaryota; kingdom Metazoa; phylum Chordata; class Mammalia; order Primates; family Lorisidae; genus Loris; species Loris lydekkerianus. Next base: position 33,848 of record CAUYPK010148976.1, on the reverse strand, counting down.
GATTCTTTTGGATATTCCTCCAAAATACAGGCAACAAAAAAATAAGTTGGACCTCATGAAACTAACAAGTTTTTGAACAGCAAACAAAATTTTCAACACATGATAAGGATATCTATAAAATGAGGGAAAATATTTGCAAACTATATATTTACGTGTTCATGTAAAATAGTTCATGTAAAAAGATACAAGGAATTCATAAAATTCAACTGCAAACAACACAAACAAAAAATCAAATAAAATAATTTTAAAATGTACAAATGACCTTTGGTATTTTTCCCAAAGAAGACATACAGTTGGCCAGCAGGCGTATGGAAAAGTGCTAAACATCCTTAATCATCTAAGAAGGCAAATTAAAACCGTGATGAGATATTACCCTACACCTTTTAGGATGGCTATTATCAAAAGACAAATAGTGAATGTTGGTAAGAAAGTGGAGGAAAGGGAAACCCTGTATGCTGTTGATGAGAATGTAAATTGGTACACCCAGTTTCAAGGAAACTCCGTACTGTTTCATTGTGGAGTTTCCACTTTTTTCACTTTTTGTTTCACTTTTGCTGAGTGAAATAAGCCAGACAGAGAAAGACAAATGCATAGGTACTGTATGACTTCACTTGTATGGGAAATCTTCCCACTTGTAGGGGAAATCTTCGCATTTATATGTGAAATCTAAACACGTTGAATTCATAGAAGCAGAAGGGTGGTTGCCAGGAACTGAGGTCAGTGGGAAATTGTGGGTCACTGAGGAAATGGAGAGATGTTGGTCAAAGAGTACAAACTTTCATCAAAAGATGAATAAATTTTGAATATCTAATATACAGCATAGCAACTATATATTGTATTGCATCCTTGAAATTCACTGACAGAGTAGAAGGTCTTAAGTGTCCTCATGACAAACACACAGAAAGTAACAGAGGCAATGATGTGTTGATTAGCTTGAGTGTGATAATCATTTCACAATGTACACATACATCAAACTATCAGATTGTGCACCTTAAATATATAGTCTTGTCAATTAAACTTCAATAAAACTGGGGGTGGGGAACTTCCATTTCTCTTTTTATCATGCTTTTCTCTACTGCTTGAGCATATGGAAAGTGATGATAATAGATTTTTTAATGTGTCTGTTAATTGCATCATTTATGTTATTTCTAAATTTGTTTCCATCAGTTGATTTTTCTCCTGGGTGCAGATTGTCTTTTTCGATTTGTCTGACTTGCCATTTTGAAACAACGGTGAATAATGTGAATATTACTTTTTTGTTGTTAGAGTCTGTTCTATCCCCTTTCTGGAGTTGTATCTTGTTCCACTATTTAAGTTACTCCAAATCTCTTGAATCCTTTAAAACCTTGCTTCATTAGGGCAGAACCAGAGATCACTGTAAGGCTAATTTATTAGCTCCTCTGTTAAAACCACACTCTTCTCTGGATCCTAACTGATGCCATGTGTATTACACACTGTCTATTAGGAACACAAACTATTACTAGGCCTTTGTGCCTGATTGTGATTATCTTTTTCAGTGTTTTTCCCCTGGATTTTGGTATTCTTCTCTCAAGCACACTGGCATTTGTACTCAGCCAAAGACTTAAAATGATAAATCTGCACATCTCTGGAATTTCACCTTGATGTAGTTCCCTTTTTTTCAATAACGTGCACCACAATTTCTAGCTGCCTTAGCCTCTCCAAACTCTAAACTCTGTCTTCTCAACCCATTAAGACTGTTGGATGTTCCCTTTCTCTGCTTCGAAATGCTGGAAATATATCTTAGGTAGTACTCTGGGCCATTCTAAGGAGTCATCATCTTGTTTGTTTCCCTTCTTTGTCCTGCATTACCTGCTGTACAATGCCTGACACCACTTTTTCACATATCTATTCTAGCTATCTAATTATTTAAGGCATAAGTGTGATCTTCTCTCAGTCACTTCATGGTGGTCTGAAATGAGTGTTTCTTCATCCATTTCCTCTTCAGAGATGTACAGCCAGCATCTATAGAATGCAGGTGAGGATTTCAAGGGAAAACTGGAAGCAAATTACTATCAAAGAGGATTACTATCAGAGGTACTCTGAGGTTCCGAGTACCTGTAGTAGAAAAAGTATCATTAGTGGCAAACAAAAACTAATACTCAAGAATAGAGCTGGTACCTGACATTGGTTCACTGTCAGAGGTCCTTGTTTGGCTGGACCAGGTGGCTCACACCTGTAGTCCTAGCACTGTGGGAGGCCGAGGCAGGCAGATTGCTTGAGCTCAGGAAGTTAGAGGCCAGCCTGAGTGAGACCCCCATATCTACTAAAAGTAGAAAGACTGAGGCAAGAAGACCACTTCAGCCCAAGAGTCTGAGGTTTCTGTGAGCTATGATGATGCCACGGCACTCTACCCAGGGTGACAGAATTAGACTTTTTTTTTTTTTTAGACAGAATTCCTTTTTATCAAAAAGGTATATGGAAAAAGCCACATCTTTCCTTAGGGAACAGTGATGATTTTTTTAAGTTATTGATTTTGAAGATCACTTGAGAATTGCTCCATAAAGAGGGAAAGGTTCTTAATGCTATAAAGAACCTTTGCTATTTCCCAGCTATGTTATCTCTGCCAGATGGCCATCTGCCCTCCCCTTATTACACAGTGAACGTCACCTTTGGGAAGACTCTGTTCTAAGGTAGGAGGGTTTGATCATTTAGAAACTTCTCTGTACCATTCAACCAAATTTCTCTTACCCCTGTTTGTCTGTTCTGTTCTCCTGAATCACATACAATATATTGTGTTAAATAACTGAAGACTGTTATTAGGTATTCCTGAAGTCCTTTTTTTATCTGAATTATAATCCTCTGGCTTCTTATAGAAAGAACAGCATCATACTTTTCTGACTCCACTCCCCATGTTTGTTTGGACAAACTTAAATATGTTACTTTTACACTTAGCACGTGATTCCCAGAAATGAATAATCTAATTTAATAACAGAGTGAATGAGTCAATTAATTTTCCACGGTAAGGAAACTAGACTTCTATTAATGCAGCTTAAGGTGGTATGAACTCTTTTTTCCAAATATGTAGAGATTTAATTTCTAGGCATATCTGGAACTGCAGGTAATTTAAAACACATTTATTTCTACCCTGTTGATGTACAGGCAGCAGAGATGATCACAAGGAACCATTGGTTCATCCATCTGTCTGAGCTTTGGGTAGAGATTCATGCTGGTCTCTGATCACTTTTTGAAAAACCAATGTAACTTTCATTCCCTGAATTAAAGCTAGCTCCTGCTGTTTAAGATGCTCACTTCCCTTCTGAAATGTGCTATCAGCTGAAAAAAGGAATGGAAGTATTTTTTTTTTAATTGCTGTCAAGAATGAGAATGTGAACTCAATCTAATATTTAGATGAAAAAAGTTATCCATCCTGGATTTCAGTGCTATCATAAAGAATGCTCATGGACAGAGTCATTGTCTAGTATGTATTTTCTTTCCCAGAATCATCTCAGCAACAAGAATAAAGACATCCCCGGATTCCTAAGAACCAAACTGGAAAGGAAGGGGGTAATCAAACTGTGTTTCCCTTATCATAGGGATGTCGGAAGAGCAAATCAGCGTAAGATGCATGAGTTGGGAAAAATTTTAGCCATCATTTAATTCCACTCTCTTTTTATAGGTAAAGAAAGTGAGATGTAGATAAATAAAATTATTTTCATACAGTCACACAGAAGGCAAAATAGGCCTTCTCACTCCCATCCATTCCCTGCCCTGAGTCAAAATTTCTATGGTGTTATTTGGAAAGTTTCTTGGAAAAGATTATCTCTATTTAATTCTAAACAGAACTTGGAGAAATACCACCAGTTAATGGTAATCACATTGTTATTATTATAGCCAAAAGAAAAGGATAAGCAAAAAATTTGTGGGAAGAAATATTTCAGAGTATGGGAGTGGGAAGAAGTCAGGAGCCTGCAAGTACTCGTCTCTTAGATACATATGGCTTGTGCCAGTTTTGCAAGATACTTGCAAAAATGTGTTGTCTGCTTCTCATCACATCTCTGTAAAGCAAGTAGACAGGATGGGTCTGATTTCTCTGTGAATGAGAATCTCAAGGCTCACAGTAGGTGAATGACTTGAACAAAGAGACTCAGCTATGAATGGCAGAGTCATGACCAAAGTCTAGATTACTAAAGCTTGTTTGAGGTTGTTTCAACACACAATACTGTTCACACGATAATTAATTTTGGTTTATCGTTTGAATTATATGCCCGCGTGTTCTTGCATCAGCAGTATGGATGCCTTACCCACTCCTGCCGTCTCTCCCCATACTGCAGGTCTCTTATCTCACTCAACTCTCTAGTACATGGGCTACTTTTTTTTTTTTTTGAGACAGTGTCTCACTTTGTCACCCTCGGTAGAGTGCCGTGGCGTCACAGCTCACAACTCCTGCCTCCACGCAGCCTCCAACTCCTGGGTTTAGGCGATTCTCTTGCCTCGGGCACCCGTCATAACGCCCGGCTATTTTTTGTTGCAGTTAGCCGGGGCCGGGTTTGAACCTGCGACCCTCGGTATATGGGGCCGGCGCCCTACTCACTGAGCCTCAGGCACCGCCCTTCTTAATAACTGCATTTATACTTGTCCTGAATTATTTGAAAATGCATTTTAAGCATGATGCTGTGTTTCCTCCATCCTTTCAATAACTATTCACTGAGCGACTTTAATATGCCAGCCATGTGAGTACAATAATAGATTTGAGTACAATACAGGTCAGCCAAAACAGGTGTGTATTTTCACTTTCACAGATGAAATATAGGTCATTCAAAAATGCTATAAAGAGTGCTGGGGCAGAGGGTAATGAAAGGTGGGCAAGGTAAGGGGGCCTGAAACAGCACAAAACTCAAGTTTTTTTTTTTATTATTAAAACATAGCTGTGTACATTAGTGCAGTCAAGGGGTACACTGAGCTGGTTTCATATGCAATCTGAAATATTTTCATCAAACTGTTTAATAGTCTTCATGGCATTTTCTTAGTTATTGTATGAAGACATCTAGATTCTGCATTTAGTAATGGTGTCTTTAAAATCTACACCACTCAAAATCAAAATAACATTTTATTCCTAGTTCCTAGCAGAATCCCTTGCAACTGGTAGGAAACCAATGAAGAATTTGTCCTTATTATAAGAGCAAATAAGGTAATTCTTACTGAGGGAACATAATGACCAGAGACTTGGAGGCTTGAAAAGTCCTGATGTGCATGGGAAAAAATAGACTCTCCACTCGGCTAAGACAGTCTTCACAAAGGAATGTTTGGGGAAGCGAGGCTGGTGTCATGTGGAGTAGGTCAGAGGGCCTGGAATGCCACACAGGTGCTTGAGCAGAAGAAAGGAGTAAAGCATTTAAGTCTTTATTTCTTCTAGAGGTTTTCAGAAAGAGCGTTTTTTGTTAGGTTGAAAAGCAAATTTTTTGCTATAAACAAATTTATGCCTATTTTCTTTCCCTTCTTATATGGAAATTTATATTTCTTTGTGACATGTATATGCCTTCCATCTAGTAGAAAGCAGAGTTAGTTTTAAATTGCATCTCCTGGTCTAAGCTTTTATCTTGCTCAATCTTAAGGGCATTCTGTATTATCAACTGCCTCTCCTTCTTGAAATTCTTTTCTTAGCTGCTAGGATAGCCTGGTGATCCTTCTCTTCCACTCTTGAATGCTGACTTAGGTTTTGTGTGTATGGTTTTTTGTTTTTTGGGGTTTTTTTTGAGACAGTGTCACTTTGTCACCCTTGGTAGGGTGCTGTGGCATCATAGCTCACAGCAACCTCAAACTTCTGGGTTCAAGTGATCCTCTTGCCTCAGTCTCCCAAGTAGCTGGGAGTATAGGTGCTTGCCGCAATGCCCAGGTATTGTTAGAAACGGGTCTTGCTCTTGCTCAGGCTGGTCTTGAACCTCTAAGCTCAGGCAATCCACCTGCCTCAGCCTCCCAGAGTGCTGGGGTTGCAGGCAGGAGCCACCACACCCAGCCTGAATACAGCCTTTGTCAGCATGGATGTGAATGCTCTTCTCACTACGTGGTATCACTGGGGGATTTATTTCACTTCCATCCATCCACCTACCTACTGAGGGATGCCTTGTTTGCTCAACTGAGATCTTTCTTTTGAGTTTTTAGACATTTCCAATTAGATATTCCACTTTTTTCCAAAATTGACGTCATCCTATTTTCTTCACAATCTGCCCCTCCTTCCTGGATGACACATCACTCATCTTCAGCCTTCTCCCTTTCCTGAAGTTATAACACAGATGGTTAGCACGCCACTTTTCTGCCTACATTATTGACTGACTGCCCACTGCTTTCACATAAAAAGACATTGTACTAGGCAGAATCCTTCATCGTCTGGCCTTCCCTGCCTCAGTTGTTCTGCTTAAACTTCATACTCCAGCTAATTGACGACTGTGACTGTATCATGCCCTGATACATCGTTGGCTGTGACAATTGCCATATTTACTAAAGGCTCATTGTGCCTCAGGCACTCTGCTAAAACACAGCACATTCATTATTTTGCATAATGCATACATCAGCCCTACAAGGGAGGTTCCTTTAGTGTCCCTATTTTTGGATGAAGACACAGAGGTTTTGAGGTTAAATAATTTACCCAGGGTTGCAGTTAAGTGGCACAGCCAGGATTCCTACTGTTGAGCATGATGCTATGTTGCTTCCCTCATGCTTTGTACAATCTGTTCCCCCTGCGTGGAATTTCCTCCTGTCACCTGCTTATTTTGACTGGTTGACTGCTATTTATCTATCAAGATACCCCGGGTGTCACCTTCTTCAAGAAGCCAGGTAATTCTCTGTGGTCCTGCTGTTTTTGTGCTCCCAGGGATCTTGAATTCTATGCCATCTACTATCTCATTTCTTCCACTAGAAGGTGAGCCTGTGGCAGAAAAGGGCCCTGTCCTAGTCATCTTCTTATCCCCAGAGCCAAACAAAGCACCCAGGATACAGTTGGAACTTTTTATAAAAACATATTTTTATAATACATAAGGATTTTGAATGAATTCTCAATTCTCTCACTTGCTCACGTAAGAAATTGAATCAATATTTCTGGTCTCATTCTCTTTGTGTATAAAACAAGAAAATTAGATTATTGTGGTGGTTGCCCAAATGTGGTCCCTGGGCCAGCATCCCATCAGCGTCACCTGAAAACTTGTTAGAAATACAAATTCTCGGCATCCTCTCCAGGCTTACTCAGTTAGAAACTCTGGGAGTGGGGCCCAGAAACCTGTGTTTAACAAGCTCTCCAGGTAATTCTGTTTCATGGCAATAACTGGGAACCACTAGACCAGAAGCTGGCAAACTACAACCTAAAACGCCCATGAGACAAATTTTATCCAAGGCCTGTTTTTGTATGGAAGTTTTGCCAGCTTCCTCACTAAGTAATAGCACCACAGAGGAGACTTAGCGTTCTATGATTCCTTTGTAGGATTCCTTTGTCAAGAGCCAGGTGTGGTATCTCTGATTGATAGTGGATTGCCAGTCAAGAGACAGGTATTTATTGCTTTGGCTAGTAGGAGTTTTTGAATACTAACTTGTTCGGTCCTCATAGCACGGTTGTTAGTTGAATTTTATAAATAAGAAGTTGAGAATTAGAGAGATAAGGTTATTCTCCCCGGTTCATGCACCGGTGAAGTGGTGGAACCATACTGGATAGGACTTGGGCAGTCTGGCTTCAGACCCCCACTAACCATCACACTAAAATAGCAGGGACTCCCCTCTCATCACCCATCTCAGATCCAAAAATGCTGCCTGCCTTGTTTCCCGTTTCTCTCTTGTCTTTTAAAGAAATAAAGATGCAATCATAGTTACATGTATCTGTGTACTTTTCCTTTTGAACTTTGAATTAATATGACGATACATACGATTGGGTTACCTTGTTTGTAGTTAAGTCCGAGTTACAGTTGAGTCCTTTGCCCAGGTACCAGTGTGCCACATACCCCACATCTTTTGTATTTATCTGTGTATTTGTTAATATTCTTTCTTTTGTTTCCTACCTAGAAAAAGATACTATGCAAACATTTTGATTTACATTACAAGCTTTAAAAGAAAAACATTTTAGGGCGGTGCCTGTGGCTCAAAGGAATAAGGCACCGGCCCCATATGCTGTAGGTGGTGGGTTCAAAACCAGCCCCAGCCAAAAACTGCAAAAAAAACAAACAAACATTTTGCTAAGGTACAAATGATATAGAAAAACTACATATGTAATATACACAGCGAGTTTGGAGGTAAGAATGTACCCCTGATGCCCAGGCATGGTAGCTCACACCTGTAATTCCAGCACTCAGGGAGGCTGAGGCAGGCAGATTGCTTGAGCTCAGGAACTCAAGATCAGACTGAGCAAGAGCGAGATCCTGTCTCTAAAAATAGCCAGGCATTGTGGCCAGCATCTGTAGTCCCAGCTTCTCAGGAGGCTGAGGCAAGAGGATTGCTTGAGCCCAAGAGTTTGAGGTTACTGTGAGCTATGATGCCAGGGCATTCAATCCCAGAGTGGTTGGATTGGACTCAACGGAGTGAGACTCTGTCTAAAATAAATAAATAAATAAAAAAGAATGCATCCATGAAACCATCACCACAATCTATGCCATAAACCTGTCTTCAAAAGCTTCTTTCTGCTATTACTATTATCATATGTTATTTTGTGTGATAAGAGCACTTAACATATGTACCCTCTTAGCAAATATTTAAGTGTTCAGCACAGTGTGACAAGTGGTGGACTCCATGCTGTATGGTAGATCTCTAGGACTTACTCATCTTATTGTGTGAAGGTTTGCACCCTTGTGTTAATACCGCTCCATGGTCCCCTCCCCCAGCCCTACAGCCACCTTCCCTATCTGTTTCTATGAATCTGGCTATTTGGGGTTTTATATATAAGTTAGATCATACGGTCTTTCTCTTTCTGTGTCATGCGGTATTTGTGTTTTTCAGTGCATATTTCACTGAGTGTAATGTCCTTGAAGCTCATCTGTGTTATGCAAATGCAGAATCTCCTTCCTTTTTAAAGCTGAATAATATTTCATTGCATGTACAGGATTTAGAGGAGATATCATTGCAAAGCTATTTATAATAGCCATACAAGCTTTTTATCACATAATTTGACTACATTTGTATATACATTGTATACAGATATATGTATTCATTAAACTATTTGTAAACTTATAGTACTATCCTCATGCTATTAATATTTATTGTTCTGGTGTCCTGTAGTACATATTTTTGTGTAGATTTTTTTCCACTTGATATGTTTGTGAGATTCTTATTTTGATTGATACACTGGGTTTTAGTTCATTTAACTGCTGAATGGTAGTCCATTAAATAGATTTACTACAATTTATTTTTTCATTGTGTGGTTCATGAGCGCTTAAGTTATTTCTAATTTTTCGCTATGATAAACAATATGCAAAGAGCATTCTTTTATATTTACTCATAGATGCACATGTGAGTTTACAGCAGGAGTTTTATTTCTGGATTATAAGGTGCACAGATATTCAATTTCATTAGATATTTCTATTATGTTCTCCAAACTAGTTGTAACCATATGCAGAGTATTAATCCACATCCTGATATCCTGATCAGCACCTCTTCTTATCAGGCTTTCCTATTTTTTCAGTAAGACCTTTAGGTTGTTTTCTCTCTTTGAGTTCTGGAGTAAACTCATTCATAGCAGAGTAAGCTACACTGTGTAATATGATAAATTCACATTTTTGTGCTTGCCATTTCATTTCGCATGCTATGTTCTTCTGTTTCTCTACTTAACATCTATTTTTTTTTTTTTTTCATAATCAAACTCAAAAATTTCTCTGAAACCCCTGGAGGCCTGCTTTCCTCCAAGTGCATGTTGCTGCTTTCCAGTTTGTGCTCAAAAGCACTTTGAACCTAACGAGGATAGAATTTATATGTCTGTTGTCCTTGTATAATTATTTCTTTTCCAGCCATATGCATTTTATTCTATTTCTATTTTGCTGATATCTGCTAATGGCGTTACAGTCAGGGAAGGGTTAGATTTTAATTTTTATTTTCTTGAGACAGAATCTCACTCTGTCACCTTGGGTAGAGTGCCATGGCATCATAGTTCACAGCAATCTCAAATGCTTGGGCTCAAGAGATCCTCCTGCCTCAGCCTCCCAGGTAGCTGGGACTACAAGCACTTACCACCACACCTGGCTAGTTTTTTCTGTTTTTAATAGAAACAGGGTCTTGCTCTTGCTCAGGCTGGTCTTGAACTCCTGATCTCAAGCAATCTACCCACTTCAGCCTCCCAAAGTGCTAGGATCACAGGCATGAGCTCTCAATTTTAAGTTTGTTAACGTACGAGAAGAGTAACCTTGGAAAAATTGTCTAAACCTTCAGAGCCTCAGTTTCTTCATCTGTATAGTAAGGATTGTAATGCTTATTTCATAGGTTAATAATGACAACAAAATGAAAGAAGTCAGGTGATATTAGGCAACAATCTCTTGAATAGAACTAATAGAAGCAGCAAAAATAGACATGAGCCAAATCCTAAATTTTTTCTTAAGACAACTTTCAGAAAAGAACTCAAGCCCTGAAGGTTGCTGGAGATCATTAAAAACCAGCCATAAAATGGTAGACATGTTTCATAGACATTCTTTTTTTTTTTTTTTTTTTTTTTTTAATAAAAACATATATAACATATATACTTTTTTAAATTTCAGAATGTTAGGGCGTACAGATGTTTTGTTTACATACTTTGTACTGGAAACCATTCTTCTAAGTGAAACATCTCAGGAATGGAGAAATAAACACATGTCCTCAAAACTGAATTGGAAGTAATCAATCAACATTTAAGTGCCCATATGGAAATAAATCTCAATGAAAAGTGGAAGGAGGAGGCAATGGGTCAATTGCCACCTATTTGGATACAGTGCACACAATACATGCATAATTATTAACACCTCCCCTTTCATTTTCAAAAGTGACTTTATTTGGATAATGAATCAATATTGACCTTGAGGCTAACTCCATGATGGCGTTTTGGGGGGAGTTTATTGGCATCTCTTATTTACTCATTTTCCCCCTGCTTGTAAATCTGAGCTCTCCTGGACCAGGAATCTCTTCATCCTGCATGACTGGACTTCCAGCAACTGGTCAATAAGTGTTTGTTTCAAGCCAGCCACTTCATTGTCATCCAAAAGGAAGATTTTCAGCCTTTTTGTGAGGCTTGGCCCAAACTCCTTGCCAGATGAAGGTGTGAAGAACCCTTTCTCTTCAACAGCATATCCCATTTCCTTAGCAGTCCTCTGCCAAGAGGAGGACACCACAACTAAAGAGTCTTCTTTATGTTTGCACTTCAAGTTTTATTTAACAGTGAGTTTCTTGAGATAACTAGAATGAGTCAGTGTTTCCAGCTTGCAAAAAAGGTAACCAAGCCTTACAAATTAGAATCATTCAGAGAGCTATCAATTAGCTCCATGCATAAAAGGAATTGTTCTTCAATGAAGGTTCCTTGCAAATGAAAATAATACAGATAATGATATTGACAGCCTTTGATTGCCATGGAAATACCAGTTCATCTACTCCTATTAGACTGTGGCTCATTTCACTATATTAGGTTTAATTAAAAAAATCACATACCCGGCTATATGTTATAACCATGTCTGGGATTTAAAATGTTCACTGACCATAGGGGAAGTGGGTAAACATAGAATTGTGCACTTATATTTATTCCTTGATAGGACCTCCCTGTTGGGTTTAGAAGGCAGAACGGTCCGTGGTTTTAACTCCATGGTTATTTGTGCATGTGAAATTAGAGATGTTTACCAGGCCCATGGCAGCGCCTCTACTTTTTAGATTGCTTTCAATTTCAAATTCTTGTCTCTCCGTCAAAACTCTGTGTTGCTCTGAACACGTGATCATGGCAAAACTATGTATATCTCAAAGATGGTGAGAGAGCCAGGCATTCTCAATTTCTAATCAACTTTATTAGTTTTTTCCACATTTGTGGATTAAGCAGGTTAGTGAGAAGGGGAAGGCTGGGGGTGGCGGGGGGTAGAGAAGATACTAGCATTTATTGATCACATGATACAACCAAGGAACGGTGTGTGAAGAACCTTCAAATTATTGTTTCTAATGATTAAGATGTTAAAAACCCTTGATTTTTCTTTTTTAATATTTTGGGAAAAATATTTAAAAAATAGAGGTTTATATGAATCCTTCATTCGATTAGTGACAGAATTCCATGCCATTCCCAATAGACAATGGGGAATTAATCAACATTATGTGTTTTTCAAAAGTGTAGAAATTCACATTATTGGGTGCAGATAAGTAAATATGTCTGTCTGTGCTTTGCTTGTCCAAGAGTTGGAGTCATTTCCAACCTCTTGAAATATTTTATTATTTCTCTTGACTCATGCCTTGATGCATACATATTGGTCAGGGTTCTCCAGAGAAATTCAGAATCAATAGAATAGATATATACAAATATAGATGAGATACAGGTATTAATAGATATATAAAAGGGGCTTTATTAGTCCATTGGCTCATATAGTTATGGAGGCTGAGAATTCCAACTGGCCATCTGCAGGCTGAAGATGCTGAGAATGGCTCAGTCCAAGTCTAAAGGCCTCAAAACCAAAAAGGCTGATGGTGTAACTCTTGGTCTGATGTCAAAGCCCTGAAACCCTAGAAGGAGAGAGTGGGTCCTGGTGTAAGTCCTGGAGTCCTAAAGGTTGGGAGCCTGAAGTTGCCGTCTAAGGACAGGCAGGGAAGAGTGTATCCCCCTTCCAATAGCTAGATCAATACATTTGCCTTTTCTATGTGTTTTGTTCTGTCTAAGCCTCCAGCAGATTGGACAGTGCCCACCCACATAGAGGGCAGATCTTTCCCACCTGGTCCACTGAGACTTACATGCTAGAAATACCCTCACAGACACACCCCAAAATAATACTTTACCAGGTTTCTAGGTATTCCTTAATCCAGTCAAATTGACATATAAAATTAACCATCCCACAAGGACCACCTATTTGGAGCAGAGACAGAAACAGAACCAGTGTGTATTGCCTCTGTTCCATTTACATGGGATTCCTCAGTTCCCACAAGGCGAGGGCAAGTTTCCTTTTCATTCTGAGTATCCCTTTCCATCTCCTCCCCTGTATGGGGGCTGCTTCTGTGTACACATTCTTTCTCATTTCCATCCATTAACATTGTCCCACTGTTTTGCAACTTGTCATTAATACAGAAAGGTCAACAGACCCTACTGCATGATCTTTAAAAGATTGATAATGTCAAGATCATGTATCCTCTTAAATCTGTTTTTAAAGGCCAAAATCACTCATGCATTTTCAGGAGCGGATAATGACATAAAAATTATGACCACGAGTCAGTCCCTGTGATTATCAGGGGCAGCCAGGATTTATTGCCCAGCTGGACAGAAGCCTTTGCTACCAAGAGCCAGTGTTTCATCCCTGATAGACTCAATTTTAGCGTGTGAAGAGCGAGTCATTCCTCTGCTCTCTGCAGCAAAGCTGCATGCACACCATACAAATGAGCAGATGCCTTCATTTGACATAAAAATGCTTAACTTAAAAAAAAAAAAGCCCTTGTTTAAAAAAGTCTTTCTCCCTAGAAGTACAAATACATAGTAAGATGTAAACACATATATTGTAATACAATAAATTATAGAATAAATTCACTTTTTTAGTTCTGTTACATGACTTTTTTGATACTTGGATTTGAAATGGAACATATGGCTTAGGAGTTACAGGTATCTTTGACTATTGGGGTCACAATTCAATGGCTCATACTTCACAATTCAGAGATTTAGGTTCAAGGTGACGGTGAAGTGCCACTGCTGGCCAGACACCATGACAAGCACTTGCTGGTCTTCCACCAAAATAGTGAGGGGCAGGAATCTACGGCATTTTAAAGATGAGAAACGGCAGGGCCTTGAGAGGTTGAGCAGCTTACCGAAGGCTGTGTGATCAGCTTTGTAACTCAGGTCCTGTGCTCCGTTACTGTTCTTCTGCTCCAATCTCAATAGGATTATTGTCACGGTTGGGCAATGGGGTGCTCTCAGGCAATGCTGTTCATTTGGGAACCAGAAAGAGCACTCACCTTGAGATGTGGTTAGATTTGTGGACCAAAAGATGTTTTGCAATCTTGAGATCTTAAATTTGAGATGAGATAATGGTTCATCTCCTATATTGTTTAGGCAAGGGGGGTGGGGAAGTCCAGGGCCTAACCAAGGGCCCTCCTGTTTTGTGGAAGGTTATAGAGACCTCATAAGAGAAGGTAAGGCCTGGGAGGAAACCAGCAACCAATAACATAAAATGGCCCAATTAAGTTATAGAATTAATTTACAACCTAAAACTGAAGACAGCAGTCCTAAATATGACTGCTGAACAGGTTGGGGGACAGGAATAAACAGCATCTGGGGAAAATGTAATACCAGGAAAATGGGAAAAGTTCTCATGATCAGCTCTATGGGGGAAAGGTAAAAAATGAAATGTAAAAGTTAGCCTTAAAAGTCCTGTTATCAAAGCAGGAGCTTTGTAGCCACCCAAACCCCAGGCGATTCTGAGAGTCCCCAGGAGAGAGGTTAACCGCCTAATTCAAGGTTATGCTCCAACTTGTCTTGACTAGCACTGTCCCTTTGCAAAGCAGTGGCTCACAGCCCAGAATGGTCCCCTTCTTATTTTGTTCACACCCACATATTATTCTTAGCTGCTTTTCCAGGGCAATGGCCTCTAGCATTTGCACATGATGCAACTGGTTGATAGAATCTTATCCTGAGTGGACTCTACTGCCTAAACTTCAGAGAGTGTTCTAGAAACTTCAGTTACACTTTCCTTAAATGGTGCCACACCTGCACCCTTAAAAGGCTTTGAATAAATCCTTATAAATCTTTGGAATTTATAATTCTAATTTAGTTGAAATGCCACAAAGCATAAAATATATTGAAGAAATCTTTTTTTAAAAAATCTAGACTAACTCTGTAAAAAGTATGTACACAGTTACAGGATAGCTTGTGTTATAGGGAGCCCCCCAATTGGGAACTTCATTCAGATAGAAGTTCAGGAACGTGGCCAGTTCAGTTGAATGGAAGCTTGGGAGCATGACTGCTTTAAGGGAGAAGTATTTAAAAGTAAATGCTGGATTTCCTCTTTTGTCTTACTGTCCCGTATATGTGTATATACCCCCAGAAAGTCAGCTATGATGTGTCAGGACCATGCCCTCCGATATCCTCTGCCTCCCTCCTATAATAATGACAATTATTTTCATTTCATAATTATAGTCATCAGTACTTTCAGCACAATCATCATCACCATCACCATTATCATATCTGACTTATTAAGCAATTATGAATGAGACACTATTCTAAGCAATTTGCATATTTATTATTTTCAATCACTGCAAGCCTGTAAGGTAATTTTTCATGATGTTGTCATTTTAAGAAACCTTGAGACTTAGAGACAGGGAGTGGTCTGTTTTTAGGAGGAGGCCTAAGCATCATCTGTGGTAAGGAAGTAGCTTGTGCGAGCCCCAAACTGTTTGGGGGTCTCTTCTAATATACTACCCTGTTTCTCTCTGCACCTGGATCCCTGCCTCCAGCTTCTTTTAGGCTTGGATTTCTGTCAGTAGCTTTGCCTCATCTGACTCCACTGTGATTTGGCAGCTCCTCCAAGACCCATGGGGTTATAGTGAGAATAACTGTATAGTTATAGTGCCCTGGTACCCTCGCTTAGGGCAACTGGTGACTAGGACAGCAGAAGATATAAATCTTACTTAATAGATGCAAATTATTGCTTTCTTATCTACTTTAAAGTTGGCTCACATTTCACATTTGGGACTAGGTCTAAGGAAAAGTAAGTACATTGTGTGTTCATTCTATGACTAGGATTATTACAGTACAAGAAGTATTACCTCCAAAGGGGATATTCTCCTTCTGACCATGGAAGATTAGCTTACATCAAATAGATCCTTTTTGCTAAGAACTAGATAATACGCATAAAATATTTTTTTAAGTATCCCGGAAGGGATCATAGAGTAAGATCACCAAGCCCTAAACAGCCAAGAGCCCAGACAGAAGGGAAGTACAGAATGAGACAGGGATCATGTTTGATGACATAACAGCTGAGAAGTTTCTGAAACTGATAAATGCACGAACTCACAGATTCAAGAAACTTGACAAACCCCAAGCAGAATAAAATACAAGGAAACCACACCAAGAAATAGCATAGTAAAACTGTTAACAAAGTAAAAACTTTAAATGTAGACAGAAGAAAAAATAACTTTCAAAGAAGAAATAACTTCTCCATCTCAACATCAGTTGTAAGAGGAGGAATAAATGGAATGACATTTTAAATAAAGACAATCACCAAAATCTTGAAATTCTATACCAAGGAAAATTCTTTCTTCAATATGAAGGCAAAATAGACACATTTAGAACAACAACAAAATGTAACAAATGAAAACACAAGGGAATTCTTCAGCCAGAAAAAAAAAAAAGATACCAGATGACAGCAAGAAATTCAGAAACAAATGAAAAACACTATAAATTGATATTTATTCTATAAAGCAATAATAAAAATATGGTTGATATTGCCTTGAGTTTAAAATGCACACAGAATTAAAATGCCTGAAACAGTCACATAAAATAAGGGAAGGGCATTGTTGAAAAGGAAACTGCTAACAACCTTGCATTGTGGCTCAGTGAGTAGGGCACCCGCCCCATATACCGAGGGTGGCAGGTTCAAACCCAGCCCCGGCCAAACTGCAACCAAAAAATAGCCGGGCGTTGTGGTGCGCGCCTGTAGTCCCAGCTGCTCGGGAGGCTGAGGCAGAAGTATCGCAGAAGCCCAAGAACTGGAGGTTGCTGTGGGTCCTGTGACTTCACGGCACTCCACCGAGGGTGGTAAAGTGAGACTCTGTCTCTACAAAAAAAAAAAAAACAACAAAAAAAAAAACCTTGCATTGTTTAAGAAATGGCAAAAATATTAATTTATATTAGACTTTAATAAGTCAAGTATTGATGTTATAGTTTCAGCAGCTAATAGAACAGTAAGAGTATGTATCCAACAAGTGAAATACTTCACACTCGAAGTGAAGATGACAAAGATTATATATAGAAGAATATAAAAAAATACCTTCCAAATAGTTGCATATCAGATGAATGCAGACTTTAAGTCAAGCAATATTACTAGAGATAGAGTATATTTTGTCATGATAAAAGGGTCCTCCACGACAAAGATAGAATAGTTCTAAATTTTTACTCACTGAAACACAAGACCTTAAACTTGATAAAGCAGAACTTGAAAGAACTAAATGAAGAAGCATCTGCAATTATAGTGGGGAACTTCAACTATTTTCAGTGATCTGTATAACAAACATCAGAAAAACAGGGAATGTATAGATCTAATATGTATTCTCTCCACAGTGATATCACAGAAATGTAACTAGAAGTGAAATAACAGAAATGTAACTAGAAGATTCCCACATATTGGAACATTAAGCCACATGTTTCGAAATAAATTAGCCATGGATCAAAGAAGAAATTGCAATGGAAATTATAAAATATTTCTTTCACATTCTTGCTTCTATCAAGGGCTTCTGGGATACTGGTAGGATAGTGTTCTATTTCTTCATGTAAGACCCAGATTTTAGGGGGCAAACACACAGAGGTATTCATTTTGTGAAAACTTGTCAGACTATACATTTATCATCCATGCACTTTTCTACATGGATGGTACATGCCAACTTAAAGTTAAAAAATTATAAAGTGTGTGCTCAGATTGTTACTTGTAAAAAAAAAAAAAAAAAAAAAATCACCAGATTGCCCAGTGTGGTGGCTCACACCTATTATCCTAGTACTCTGGGAGGAAAAGGCAGGAGGATTGCTTGAGGTCAGGAGTTCGTTCGAGAGTAGCCTGAGAAAGAGCAAGATCCTGTCTCCACTAAAAATAGATAATTAGCCAGGCATTGTGTTGGGCACCTGTAGTCCCAGTGAATTTAGGAGGCTGAGGCAAGAGGATCCTAGGAGTCTGAGGTTGCTGTGAGTTAGGCTTAAGCCAGGGTACTCTAGCCTGACCAACAGAGTGGGACTCTGTCCTAAAAAATAATCCCTAGATTGCTTTAGCTGCTGAAAGCTGTTCATGGAAATAAAACTAAAGTAACCCTATCCCCCACTGTTAAAAGTGGCTAAAACAATGAAAGGTAACCTTTTTGGCATGAGAGTCAATTTAGAAAAACATTAAAACACTTACTAGTTACAGCCTTAAAACAAGTGGCAATACTGAATTCCATTTAAAAAACTAATACTTTCACAACTAAAGTTATATTCTTTATTGAAGAGGCAAAGAGGAAGCTGAAGCTAATTTTAAACCACCAAAATTTCCAAATGTTGGTATTTGTAAAAAGCTAGAATTAGCTTTTTTCCAATCAATGTGACGTTTACTGAGGGCTAATTGAAATTCCAGGCACGCTGCTGTGCGCTGGGAATAGGGAGTCAGTAAAATAGTGAAAGTGGTCCTTCCGAAAATGGGTATCCCTTCTCTGTAGTTGTAAGGCTTGTCTTCCTTTCCCTTTATTTCTTAGAACAAATTGTACAACTCAGAGGAGAAAGAATCCCTGAATTTTGGGGAGGGCTGGCCGTGGGGCGTTCTGTGGACGTTGCTTGGAGATGCTCTGAGCTGCCTTGGATCCTGGTGTCTGAAAGCCCCAGCTGGCTGTAGCTGTCAGCTCAGGCTGTGTCACGAGGCTGCTGTGCCTCTCACAGAGGATCCTCCTCCTCCTCCCTGCACCTCAACTCTTGGATGTCCAAGGCCATCCTCACTCCCCGGGAATGCACCTTCTCCAAGGAGCTCCCATTCTAAAAACACTCCTCTCCACGTCCAAGTTGGTTATCCTCCAAAGATTTCTTCATTTCAATAAAGGGCATCATTGAAAATTAGATCAGATGCCAAAGAGCGATAGCTGAGGATTGGTGTGGTTCATTATCGGTCCTCCACAGAAGTTCTTAATAACGGATGTCCTTAGATTAGGTTTCAGACCTTAGGCTTTAGAAACTGTGTGCATATTTTATATATATGTGCCTATTTCTGGGAAAAAGGATTTAAGCTTCCTTCAGACTCTCAAAGGTGTCTGACACAGGGATTTTTAACACCAGTTTAGAAGAAACAGCTGGTGACCTGCAGCTTATAAAACCTTACCCTTTCCTCTGACTAGTCACTCGGCCTCTGGCATTAACCTTCCTCGCTGAGCCTCAGCTTCCACTTTGGATCACCTCCTCACGAGTTCTCTGAACGTCTACGTGTGGACTCTTAGGATTTGATCATTTATTCAGTGTCCTCTTCATCGCGCTCCTGTTGTCAATTCACATTTTACATTCTGTATCAGTTACTGAAAAACGTCCAATGTGGGACAAACTTAGCCAAGGGTCTAAGAGGCAAGTGACGAGAAAACTAACAACATCCGTACAACCTACATCAAGTCATCAGCTTCATAACCCACCTTCAGTGTGATGTCAGTAACAGAGAAGAAATGGCAGCAAAAAGTAATCAAGTGTTTTTCTTGTCTCAAAGATTTTATTTTTTAGGGAAAATGACATCTAGAGTTGCGTGCCTCCCCACTGCAGTCTCACACTTCACACTGAAGTTAGCACACCACCTTTAACCATGGCACCTGCGTCCTCCCATCTTTTGTTGCCTAATATTACCTATATACTCTCGAGTATAAGCCGAGTTTTTTGGGCACAAAATTTTGTGCCCAAAAAACTCGGCTTATACTTGAGTATATACAGTATATCCTTTTGCAATTTGCCTCTTATGTTTTTGAAATATATTCATGCTTATGCATGTAGGCATTGTTATTTTAATTGTGGCTGATCTTCACGATTCCATTGTATGAATGTACCACAATTACTCATAGGTTTATTCTTCTACGAATTGTTGGCCCAGTTAATTGCAAAGTTTTGGTGATGGATGTGATTAGATATCTCTGCGGGGGGTGGTTGTGGAGGGAGTTGTTTGTTTTTTGAGACAGAACCTCACTTTGTTGCCCTGAGTAGAGTGCTGTGGCATTGTAGCTCACAGCAACTTCTAACTCTTGGGCTCAAGCAATCCTCTTGCCTCAGCCTCCTGAGTAGCTGGAACTATAGGCACATGCCACAATGCCCAGCTATACTTTTAGAGATGGGGTCTCCCTCTTACTCAGGCTAGTCTTGAACTCCTGAGCTCAAGTGATCCACCTGCCTCAGCCTCCCAGAGTGCTAGGATTACAAGTGTGAACCACCATACCCGGCTCCTTATTTATTTTTTAAATATGCATTTCTCTGAATTACTGCTGGAAGTGAGCATCTGGTCACTTAATTGGGTAGCCTCTTCCATGAATTTTTAGTTCATATCATTTGCCTATTTCTCTGATTGATTTGTATGAGTTCTGGATAGTAAGTAGTAGTATATCAGTTATGTGCCCAGGAAATATTTTCACTCAGTCCAAGACTTTTCACTTTGTTTATGTAGATGATTTAACATTTTTATGTGTCACATTTATCTGTTCATCAAACTTTTCCTTAATATTTTGTAGCTTTTGTATCTTATTCACTAACCTTCCCCTATGCCAAGCTTATAAAAACATTCTTTTATATTTCTAAGTTTTATGATTTGACATTTCACTATTTGGTATTTTATCTTTATCTATATGGAATTCTTGAATGGTGTGAGAAATAAATCCAATTATTTCCAACAATCAATGGACCCATTACTATTTGTTAAATAATATATCCTTTATTCTATGCTGATTTTAATACCACTTCCTTGGTATTTCAACTTTTCAACTTTCGATATTTCAACTTCCTATACATGTATAGAAATGTGAATCCTGAATTTCTCTTCTGTCACCAATTTAGTTATCTACTATTTATACTCATAGATCCTAATATCTGGAATAATGAGTCATCATTCCCTATGCTCCTAGACTTGTATTGGTGCTTTCCTCGTCCATATAAATTTATAATTTTTTTATTGACATAAAATGTATAATGTTGAGTTTTTAGAAAATGAAATCTGATACTGTTTTTTTTTTTTTAACATCTAAGTTTAATTCCATGATCTTTTACTATGACTACTGAGTTATTTCACTTAAGATAATGGACTTCAGTTCCACCTATGTTGCTGCAAAGACATGATTTCACTCTATTTCTGAGAATTAGCCTATGGTATACATATTTACCATGTTTTCTTTATTCAATCATTCACTGATAGATGTTTAAGTTGATTCCATGACTTAGCTATTGTGAATAATACTGTGATGAACAGCCAAGTATAAATGTCTTTTATATAATGATTTATTTTCCTTTGGATAGACACCCAGTAGTAGAATTGCTGGATAGAGTGGTAGTTCTATTACTTTGAGAAATCTCTACTCTGCCTTTGATCAAACCTCTACCACAATCTATCATATTTTTGTTTGTTGTGATTGATCTTTGCATTTGAGATTGATCTTAGAGTTTCTTGGAGTTCCATGTATAGTCACTTATAGTCATACTCAAATTTATGCTATGCTCTACGTGAATTAAATTTGATCAGTAAGTACAGTTGGACCTCAGTGGATGAGGACCCCATTGGTATGGAGGGATGACTATATTATGTATTTTATATAAGGGTCTTGTGCTTCCAGGAATTTGACTATCAGAGTGGGGTCCTGAAACCAGGCCCTCAAGGATATTATGGGATGACTGTGTTGAAAAGTATGTTTCCTTGATACTTAATTTGATGAGAGTTTTTAAGATTTTATCAAATGCTTTCTCTGCATCTGTTGAGATGATCATATGGTCTTCTATTTAATTCTGTTTAGGTGGGGACTCACATTTATTGATATGTTGAACTATCCTGACTTCCCTGGAATAAAACCCACTTAACTGTGGTGTATTATCTTTTGAGGAGCTGTTGGATTTGGTTCACTAGTACTTTGGTGAGGGCTTTTGCATCTATGTTCATAGGTAGTTTTCCCTTTTTTTGAACATCCTTGCCTATTTTGATTAACTTTTAAGCCTGGTTTTTCTTTCATTCTTTCTTTCTTTTTCTTTTCTTTTTTTTTTTTTTTTTTTAAGAGACAAAATCTCACTTTGTCACACTCAGTAGAGTGCTGTGGCATCACAGCTCACAGCAACCTTCAGCTCTTAGGCTTAGGCAATTCTCTTGCCTCAGCCTCCTGAGTAGCTGGGACTACAGGGAGCCTGCCACAACACCCAGCTATTTTTTTGTTGTTGCAGTTTGGTTAGGGCTGGGTTCAAACCCACCACCCTTGGTATATGGAGCCAGTGCCCTACTTACTGTGCCATAGGTGCCACCAAAGCCTGGTTTTTCTTTTCTCCACATAAGGTCTTATGCTTTCCTTACAATTTCTATTTAGTCTTTTCATTATAAATACATTATTATCTTTATCAGAATTATTTTTTCTTCTTAAAGCACACCTTTTCACTTTCATTTTAGCTTTTGACTCTTTCCCATGTTGAATCATTTCCTCCTGTTTCTAATTTTATCAATTTTTTGTTCAATGGGTATTTTTTTTTTCCCTGTGGTAATTCCTTGGTGGATGATTGTGAAAGTATTTCCGTAGAATTATTTTGTTTTTCCTTTTCCCAATTCCTAGAGGTTTGCTACTTTATCAATTTAGGACCTTATGTTCAGTACCAAATTTAAAATTTTTCAGATGGCACGGACATCTATCTGTACTCTTGCTACATGTTATCATTACTTAGTAAACAGATATAGTTTCCCTAAGTCCCTGTCTGTGACAGAGAAAACCCTATTAGGGTCATTTTGAGCCAAAAAAATCACAGAAACTATTAAGTACTTAACATTAGAACAAGACATTTTGAATGATTCACTCATAAAAGATATCTAAGGGCCTTTCCATCTCTCAAATTCTGTACAGCTTTGGCCTTTGCACATGGTAGATTCTCAATAACTATTTGAGCTAGACGGAGCTCCTACCATCTAGGATAGTAGGAAACAATATGGTGTCCCAAGACCTCGTATATACACGAATATGGTTCTGCATTTTCTCTCACACTTATAGTCAAAATTTGGTTCTTCTACCTGTCTGCTATGTGACTATTATTAAGCTGCTTAAATTTTAGTTACCATATATACTCGAGTATATACGGTAGCTTGTATGGAAATAAGATTAATAATGCTGCACTAACATCATTGTGAGAATCAGGGATCTTGAAAGAATCAGTGAAAGTTACTTTACCTCTTTCTTCCTCAGTTTCCTCATCTTTTTTTCGGAAGTTTCCTCATTACAGAATCATGATAAAGATTATAAGAAAGAATGAAATATATTACTTAGTATTATTATACTTAATAAATGACAAGCTACCCTAACTAGCTCAGTTCATGGCATGCTGAGGCTGAGAGGTTAAAGGTCTCCCTGGCCAGGCTTCTTACTCACCCGTGGGGTCCCTCTCTCACCTTGGATCTGGGCATATCCTCACTCCCGGCTGTTCTCACAGGCAGTCCTGCCGCCTCATCTATGGATAGCATTCCAACATACTGTGTTCACAGCCTTACCCCTGGGAAAACAATGCGCATTTCTTTTTGAGTTTTCACTTTTTTCTTCTGGGATGCTGAAGTCATTTCTTCATCAGCTGTGCTTCTCGTCCCTTCCTCCTTCATCTCTCTCCCCCACAGATCCACAGACAATGTTGTGATCTCTCATAGTTCCTCCCGAGTCATGTCACTCTTAAAGTACGTGCCATCCTGGTTGTAGTGCATGTGTATTTCACATACATTTCCATCATAATGTGGGGGAAAAGTTATCCCATATTACAGGCTATTGATGTGTGTTAAAGAAGAAGGAAAAGTCCAAATATACTTTTGGCACTTTAGACATATTGTCTCATTTGCTTTAATAAAACATCTTATGTTTTATACGTTGGCTAATGTAAATGAATAGAATTATGTAGCATTGTCTTCATTTTACACTAGACTATTCTACTTTATTATGATCACCTATCAAAGATTAATGCTTAAGCCATTTAGAATGTGATTTTTAAAATTGTATTTGCACCAGAGCATACTGTCATGCTCATGACTCTGAGGAAAAACTCTAATACTTCTACCTCAATGCAGAAACTCATGTTCCAGTTTAAAGGGCTAATCTTAAGGCCTTTGCACCCAGGAGACATGGCTGACTTTGTAGAACTTTTCATCTTCATCATCATCATCTTGCTAAATGACCGTTGAAAGAACGATCGTTTGTTAACATTTGCTAAATGTGGATGGGGGCATATGACATTTTCATATCATTTTCTGTATTTATGAAATATTTTTATTGCAATATTTCATAATTTTAGGCCCATGTCTGCCCTATTTCTTTTTGATATAGCTGGTTAGAAACTAAGGGACAGAGAAGAGGGTACGTTGCTGGTCATGACTTCGTCCTTTCTTCTGTAGGGATTGCTGGTCTACCTCTGGACCATTCACTGACCGCATGGCAGGCACCACTTCCTCCTACAGAGACAGAGACCAGCATCTCCTGTCACTCTGCAGTTGATGAGGATGTGCCTTCTCTCTCTGGCCCTCTCATTCCTTCACAGGCTGTATTGATGAAATTTGCAGTGTGGCACCATCTCTACAACCCAAGGAAGCTCTGGGTGGGGAAGAAAATGTTTAAAGATAAAGGCAATGTTGTTGGTTTTTTTTTTTTCATTCTTATTTCTTTTCCAACCTATAAATCCTTTTTCCCTCACCTTTCCTACCTCTTTATTTGTGGCTCTACTCTTCCTATATGTCCAGATGTTGAAATTAAACCTGGTTTGTGGCCCACCATTCCATAGCTCCTGGCTGTGGAATGGTGGGCCACAAACCAGGGTTAATTAGTATGAATCAATAGAGGCAAGAGATTAATATATTTTTTAAATGTTTTCTAAAACCGAGACTTTTTGAGCATATAAAAGGATCTTTTTTTTGGGGGGGGGAGTTTATCATTACATTAACATGGCAGACCAAAATCCCAACAGCCCCCCCCTTCCCACTGTAGCTACCCTGCCCCATGAAAATCTGGTAAAAAATCATCTATCCATGAATTAGCTTGGTAATTGCTTTCCAGAACAATGAAGTGGAACACTCATGGTGTTACTATTGACAAAGTGCCCTGGAGAGTCCTGGGGTTAGATGAACACAGTGCCGCTGAGCTACAGACAGAAACTGTACAATGTGAGTCTGTGGTGGAGCAAGACTTGGTAGCCCTTGGTAGCCTGTTCATGTCAGTAAACTTAAGAGATTGTCTGTTAGTGATTGCTCAGAGAATTTCTAGTAAGTAGTTAAGACCTAAGGCAGACACAAAGTTTTATTTAAGATTCCAATAAGTTCACAATTAATGTTTCAACATTAATGTGGAAGTACATTGTTTATTTTAGAAGCAGAATTTATTTTTATTGGCTTTAAATGATTTTATTAGTTTATAGAATCGTTAAGGTTAGAAAGTATTCACTGAATTACTTTGTACTTTACTACATCCTATGGGAAAAATAATGTGAAGATGTTACTCTACCTCTTTCTTCTTTAGTTTCTCATCTTTTGTTCATGAGTTTCTCAACCCAGAATCATCATAAAGCTCATAAGAAAAATTGTAATAAATTGCTTATTATTATGCCTGATACATAGGTTTTAGGGGTAGGGGTTAATGTTTAGGGTTAGGGATAGAGTTAGGGTTATGTTGTGAATACAGAGATATTCACAACTTTGGGGATCTGTGAACACATCTAGATTTAATGTTTCTCAGCTATACTTCAGAATAACTTGCTAATACACCATAAAACAGTGGTTCTCAATGTTCCTAATGCCACAGCTCTTTAATACAGTTCCCACAGGTTAA
Source organism: Loris lydekkerianus (assembly GCA_963574355.1). Taxonomy (NCBI): domain Eukaryota; kingdom Metazoa; phylum Chordata; class Mammalia; order Primates; family Lorisidae; genus Loris; species Loris lydekkerianus. Next base: position 8,009 of record CAUYPK010148976.1, on the reverse strand, counting down.
GAATCACTACCATAGAAGTTCAAAAGCATTTAGGTATTTCAGAGTTGTAGTTTTTAAGTTTTTGTTTTCTTTTTCTTTTTTTTACACATGGTTAACATTTGAGTAAGAAAAATGAGTCTTGTGTTTGACCTGGCTTTGAGATATCTGAGAACAATTAGCAAATTTATTGCAAGGCTGAAAATAAATTGGAGTTTTAACAATTTTATACTAGAAATAGAAAGATTTTTGTTGCAGGATGTGATTTATCTGTTATGAATCAAGAACTAGAATTATTGATAATCAATACTATTTATCACTCTCTGATTCTTATTTTTTGAGGCATTCACTGAACTTCACTATGCTCAGTTTCTCTAAAAATACTAATGATTGAAGCACTTAAATCCTTCTTGTGGAAATGGTGTAAAAATAATTTGAAGTGGGTAACATGTATGTTGTCACAAAATTCATGAATGTATCATAGATATTAGATGTTATGTCATTTCACTGACTCTCATTAAGCTGTGGAATGGCGATGCTAGGAATTTCTACTGTCAAGTTCTCAGAAAATGTATACGTGTGTCTTTTCCAAAGTGCTGCTCATAAATTATAGTTTTGATGGAATCAGCAAGATACTGCATCTATTCCAGAAAATGTATAGCTAGCTTTCTTGTTATTGGGCAGTTTTGTTGTTCTGATTCTAAATAGGTTAAGTACTTCTCTCTGCATCTTTTGGTTTGCATTCCAGTTAAGAAATTACAAGGTGAGAAATGTATTTGATTAACTCTTAAAAAACCTGTCTGTATATAAGGCATTGTTCGTGATTGACTGCTGAAGGGTAACACGGGGAAATTATATGCTTACCTTGGGGATTTATTCTGGTGCTGAAAAACAAGATATTAAATTATACCATAAGAAGCATAATTCAATAAATTTTTATGATCTGTAGAGATGGGCAAATTGCATTGCAAATGATAAATGAGTTTGCAGCATCAAGCCCTATAAATAAATCATCACAAGTAGATATTTTGATTTATTAATATAACTAGGAAGCAGCTGCCTTGGGATATGCCTGTTATTTTCGGTGGTTGCCCTAACTTATTTATGTGTTGTGTTATTTTTTTTAAACTATAAGTAACTACTCTGAATATTTTTAGGAAATGGTTTATTCCCTTAGAAATAAGCTTCCTTGCACATGTAAGTGGGAATAGATGCTAATTTGATGAGCTCAGTAACCAAAACATAGTAGAAGCTGATAAAACTCAACCCAACAGTTGGGCTGTCTCTTTCTCTGACTTTTTTTAAAAAACAGACACTGCAACCAAATGTACCTACTTCCCTTATGATTAAACTCTGGGTGCTTTATTTTCTACCTGAGTTATAAGTTCTGTACCAAATTCCTGTCATAAGCATTTCCTACTTCAGTCTCAGTAGAAACTAAACGAAAATGAGGATTCTTGCATATTTCCTTCATCAGCTACTATCCAAAACTGTAGTCTAAAAATTATTAAATAGAAAGAAATGCAAGAGGTTTGTCTAGTCATTCTTTCCAAGGGTGGTCAGCCTTTTTTCTTCCGTGCTGCACATTGGAAGAATAAGAGTTGTCTTGGGCACATAGTAAATTTGCAAACACTAACAATAGCTGATTAGCAAAGAAAGGTCTGTGCATTGTATACTTTTCCTGGTATCCAACACCATAGACAAAGAACAAGTCTTCACAAAATCAGGATGATTAGACAGCCCTGCTTTAACAGATGCTAACTGACCACTGGTAGGTCAGTGGTTATGCTGGAGCCTGGGGAAATAAAATACAAACACAATACAGCCCCTACTTTCCAGGAGTTTACCTTAAACTCGAAGAAATAAATGTGCAAACTGGGTCTTATACTGTACTGTGGTGCATGCTTGAGAGGGAGAGGCTGAGACACCGTGAGAACCCACAGGACAGGCGTCTAAACTGGAAGGCATCCTTAGGGGGCCAGGATGGTTGCCACAGTGAGGAGACTCTCCTAGGAGGAATTGATACTCAAGCTTGACTTGAAAGATTTGAGGATCAGATAGGGATATCCCTGGCCAGGAGAATGGCAGGTACCAGGGTCTCTGGGTTCAAGGGAGTCTCCCAGGAACCAACAAGGAGGTCAGTTTCTTGACAGGAGTACAACCTGAAGAGCAAAGTAGAGGCAGAACAGTGTCTGGAAAGAACAAGAGACTTGGAGACAGCAAACCTAGCTCCTGCACAAACTTTCTTTTCCTTATTTCTGAAGAAAGGATAATCCTATATAGAGAAGGAAGAGTTGTATAATGGAACATGGCCAGAGTTAAAGCCAGTCATAGAGTTCAAATACAAATAAACACCTCTAACCTTCTTTTAGGTTCAAAGACAATAGTGACAATAACCAGACACATAATAATAAGCATTCTAGGTTCATGTGATGCTTGGCACGGGGGAACATCTGTGGAGTATGTGACTTCTCAAAGGGATCAAGGCATATGTTTCATTTGTTTCGTTTTTTTTTTTTTTTTTTTCTTTCTAATTTTGGAAATGAAGGGCCTTATTCTTCCTCTGTGGGTGCATTTCAATGAGCAAATAAAATTATGCATGGAAAATAACCAATAACTGTCCTGAGAAATATCGGATATCCCCTATTTATTTCTTGTAGGAGGATAAAGTAGACAATCTCTGAAGCCTCATCATTTGTTTAGATATGAGGTCTTGTATGTTTGAGTGAGTCCAGGCATGTCTGTCTCCTGCCCTCCACATTATCCCTTCTACAGCCTCAAACTGGTCATTTCTTTGCGATTGCACCTGCTGTATGTAGTCCCAGGGACCCCAGTCTTTTTATGGCTCTGCGTGGATTTATAGGCTTGCTTCAAGTGCCCCCTGACCTCCCCTTTATCTCTGGTATTATTGATCACGGCTTTTTTCTCTCATGCACCTTACCTCTGCAGAGACCAACCTAGAAACATTTCCAAGAGATTCATGCTTTTAATTAGTTTGTACGGCAACCCTGGAAGCATGTACTTGTTTTAATATGTGACCTATTTACTCTTCTCCTAGCAGGTCCCTGGTAAAAAAGGATAAATTCCAGATTGGCTATCAGGTTATCTGTCTTAAATGCTGCTTCTTCCTTCTGCTTCTCTTTTGTCTGAAAACCTGGCCAATAGCCTTGGACCTCAGGGTGGCTGTTGCTTTCAGCGCCACCCAACTGGCAGAGGGCCCAGAGTCTTCCAGCACAGTGACCTGGCTTCTCTTTTTTGTGCATTTTTCATAAGGAAATGTGGGATCTCCTAAACACACACTTTTATCATAGAATGATGCTAATAACAGACCCTGAAAATCTATGCAGACGGGGTAGTTTTGAGAAGATATGTATGTAGCTCTAATACAGTTGGGCTGTCTCATGGTCTGTTTCCATACAGTGTGACATTCTACAAAAGATACAAATCCACCTTCAAAAAGTTATGAATCTTTCCTACAGTGTATTAACAAACAATAAGAGCTGCTATGGTGTTACAGGTATCAATATCCTCCAAAAATAAACTATTCCTCTACAGTTATTTATCCTTTAACCACGTGTAGCACAGGGAGGCAGCAATGGCAGAGAGAACATCTGGTATTTCATTCATTTTTATCCACTTCACTGAAAAACACCAAACATAGCTTTCTTCTGCCTCTTTCACTTGTTCCTCCTGTCTTCTGAGACCTGTTCACTCTAGGCAGAGCTTTGCCTTTTTAGAGTAACTCCGCATCACCTTTCTGGCTCTTTCAGTTCTGTTCCTAAAGGTCAAAGAAGCAGCATGAATAGACCAGGGGTTCACAAACTTTTTTGGTAAAGAGCCAGATACTAAATATTTCAAGGTTTTCAGGCAACGTAGGTTTCTGTTTCACATTCTTCTTTGTTTTTCACAATTCTTTGAAAACATAAGAATCATTATTATCTTATAGGCCATGTAGAAACAGCATTAGGCTGAATTTGGGCCATAGGCTGTAGTCTCCCAACCCCTGGTGTAAGCAATAAAAGCACCAGCTCTTTGTAGACTGACTAAGTCCTAGCAGATGAGACAGTTGACAAAAATGGGGATTGGGGGGGGATGAAGAGTGCTCAATACATGTCTGGTGTGGAATCAGCAACTTCCTTTCATTAGCTTGGTGGGTGCTCATAGCAATGGTGTGATACAAGCACCATACTGGTCCCCTAGCACTGAGACAAGGCCCAGACTCTTTACCTGCTGCGTAACATAGAGGTAATTTAATCTCTCTTAATCTTTGATCCTCATTTTCCTAATATATAAAGGGACGATACTATCATTACTTTTGCAGGTTTGCTGGCTGGCCGGCTGGTGGGGATCAAATGGTTTGACGTGTGCCAGGAATGTCTGATGCCTATGACACACTCCACACATATCAGCTTTGTCATGCTTGTTTCAGTGGATCCGGTTGTTGGTCCTTGCCCTGCCACTCGCCAGCCACATGGGCAAGTTGTTTGTATACTCTCTGCTCATTTTCATCTTAAGTAAAGTGGGTGTTAACAGGGTTTTGATTCATTTGAAGGATTCATTTGAAGAGCACCAGTAAAAGTCAAAGAAACACACAAACATACGAAATAACAATTACCATTCATTCACTACTAAGTGCCTAGCTTCATCCTGAGGTCTCCATATCTATTATCAACATTTTTCTCACAGTGACTTTATAAAGCAGGGATTTTTCCAAGTGTGGACACTAGCTGTGCAAACCCTTGAAAGGGGTGAGGTGTTCTCACAGGAATGATAAAACACAAATACAGTCTAGCAAGTGGAAAGGGAGAGGAGGGGGAGGGAGGGCATTTGGTGGGATTTCACCTAATGCACATAACACAAGGTATATTTCAAAATAACTAAGAGTAAATTTTAAATGTCTTACCACAAAAACTAAGGTGAGGTGAGGCACTTTGATTTAAGCATTGTGTTTGTTAAGCATTTGATTCCACATTGTGTATCAAATCATCACATTGCACCCCATAAATGTATACAGTTATGATTTTAATTAAAAATTATTTGCTTCATAGAATGTGTTGGACAGTATTCCTTCTTTTTTTATGTTTTGGAAAAGGTTAAGTAATACAGGTACTAGTTCCTCTTTAAAGGTTTGGTAGAATTCTGATGTGAAGCCATCTGGTCCTGGGCTTTTATTTTTGGGAAGATTTCTTACAGTTGATGCTATGTCAGAACTTGCTATAGGCTTGTTCAACATTTCCACTTCTTTCTGGCTAAGTCTAGGAAAGTGGCATGTTTCCAAGTATTAGTCTATTTCCTTCAGATTTTCATACTTGTGAGAATAGAGTTTTTTGTAATATTCATTAAGGATTTTTTTAATTTCTGAGGAGTCTGCTATTTGGCCTTTATCATTTCTGATTGATGGAATTATGGATTTTACTCTTATTTCTGGTTAGATTGGCCAAAGGTTTATCTATTTTACTGACCTTTTCAAAAAACCAACTTTTTGATTTATTGATCTGTTGTATAATCATTTTGTTTTCAATTTCATTTAATTATGCTCTAATTTTAGTTATTTCTTCTGCTGGGTTTGAGGTTGGAATGTTCTTCCTTTTCCACTTGCTTGAGATGTCCCATTAAGTTGTTGACTTCCTTTCTTTCCATCCTTTTGAGGCTTGCAACACTTCCTAAATTTCCCTCTTAGGACTGCCTTTGCAGTATCCCAGAGGTTCTGATAGTTTGTGTCTTCATAATTCTTTGATTCTAAAAATTTAGTAATTTCTTAATCTCATCTATGACCTAGTTATTCAGCATGAGGTTAGTTTTCATGATTTTGTATGAGTGTGCAGATTCCTATTGTTATTGAGTTCAACTTTTATTCCATGATGGTCCAACAAAATACTAGGAATAGTTTGTATTCTTTTAAATTTGCTGAAGTTAGACTTGTGACCTAAGATGTAATCAGTTTTGCAGGATGTTCCATGGGCTGATGAGAAAAATGTGTATTCAGTTTTGTTAGGATGAAATGTTCTATAGATGTCTGTTAAATCCAATTATTGAATGTTTAAGTTTAAGTCTATAATTTCTTTACTTAGTTTCTTTTTGGAGGATCTAGCCAACACTGCCAAAGGGGTGTTAAAATCTCCAACTATTATTGTGCTAGAGGAAATCAAGTTGCTCATGTCTGTTAGTCTCTCTTGTAAATTGAGGCACATTCTGGTCAGGTGCATAAATGTTAATAATTGAAATCTCATCATGTTGAGTGCTGCCCTTAACAAATATGAAGTGACCATCCTTATTTTTCCTTACTTTTGTTGGTTTAAAGTCTATTTTATCTGCAAATAAATTTGCAATACCTGCTTTTTTTCTGATTTCCATTTGCCTGAATTATAGATGACCATCCTTCACCCTGAGTCTATATTTATCTTTTAAGATAAGATGAGATTCTTGTATGCAGCAGAGAATGGCCTGAGTTTTGTATCCAGTCAGCCAATCTGTGCCTCTTTAGAGGACAATTTAAGCCATTCACGTTAATTGAGAGTATTGATAAGCCTGGTAGTATTTTGGGTATCAAGTTTTTTAAAAATCCAGTGGACATTTTTAATCCTTTTGCCACCGTGGAAGCTGGAGTTTGATCAAAAGTTTCTGAGTGAGTTTACTTTGGTGGTAGAGCATAAAAAGTAAAATAAAATAAAAATTATGGTGGTCCTTTCACAAGAAATATATATATGTGTGTGTGTGTATATATATATATATATATAGGCATCATGTTTGTACACTTCAAATATACATAAATTTTATATGTGTATTTAACTCAATACAGCTGGGGGGGAAAGCATCCAGAAAGATAAAGATAACCAGACAAGAATATGAAGAAATCTGTTCAAAAAAAAAAAATTGATTGTCTTGATTATTAAGAATTATAAATAATTTTTAAAAAGTGCATATTTACTATTTTCACTAAACCTGCATGAAACCAGGACACTCAGCAACCACAGATCTTGCTCTCAAACTTCATCCTCATCACAGACATCTTTATGTCGGTGGCTCAGTTCTTGGAGACGTCCTCGAAGTTGTGCTGACATCATGAAGACTGAGACCAATGATGACTCGTATCTTCACAGCAGCCTTAGAAGTTAATTCAGCCCATAATTATTCTTGTGCAAATTAATATTTTGTGAACTATCTGTGAACAAAAAGACTCTTCCAGCATCATTTTCACTAAAAAAGCAGAGAGGCTAATTACTGATTAAGAAAGTTATCTTCAGAGAAGAATGACTTCTGAGGACTTCTCATTGTCAGAGTTTGATTGGAGAAACAGATCTGAAAGAAAAAAGGACATTTTATGCACTGGATCTTATGCAATTATGGGCACTGAATAAACATGTGATGCTACTGCTTCTGGGTCTTAGTGCTGGAGCCTGAATCCACCTGTAAGATTTTAGAGGAAAAAAGACAGATATGAAGTCAGGGAAATAAAGATAAAATGGGTAGGCTGGAACTCATGAGGACAGCCCAAACACATCACAGTGTTCCACCATCCTCAAGCCTTCAACTTTTATGAGGAATGATCTGTAGGAAAAGCTGGCCCCCTTCCTCACAGAGCTGGACACACAGAAGACGTCCAGCAAGAACTGCAGGTGCTGCGGACACAGCCAATGGCCCACATTAACACAGGCCAGGAAATGTATGGTAGGACAGTGCCTGGCACCCCTCCTGCCACAGCTGCCACTTCACTTCTTCCTTCAAATCCCCTGCAAAATGTTTCCTGTGGCCTACTCAGAACATTGCAGCAGAGGGAACTTTGCAAACCTAAATTCCAACTTGGCTACCTTGGCACAATATGAATCTTCCATTTTTTAATGTTTTTTAAATTTAAAATATTAAGGGAGAACAAATGTTTTAGGTTACATGGATGACTTTTTTTTTTTTTTTTTTTTTTTTTTTTTTTTGTGTTTTGTTTTTTTTATTTTTAATATGTTGCTATTAGTTTTTTTTTGTGTTTTTTTTTTTCAAATTATTTCAATAAATAAAAATGTTTTTTGTTTTCTATTTTT
>CAUYPK010148972.1:0-23131 GCA_963574355.1 Loris lydekkerianus | reverse complement strand
TCCAGTTTGCAGTCTCACTGCTGCTTGTACTCACGGTTGCCGGCGTGATTAGGTTGATCGAACACACACAGCCACTTGCCAGTTTTCCACTGTTTTTGTCTTCCTCCTGGGGTCCAGAAGTCCCTTGCTGGCTCCCTGTATCCTAAAAGTGATGATCATAGGAAGATCCCACCGGCCAGAGATGTCTGGAGTCTTGTCTCCCCAGACTCGCCGAGCCCAGTTACAGGGAAGCTGTTACTTAGCCGCCATCTTTAATCCTCTCCCAATACATAACCTTTTAAAAAATATGCATTTCTGTTTAAATACATCCTATTTAATGTACATATATCATTGATTCAGTAAATTTGCACTCCCAGCCAACAGCATTGTAAATCATTCCTGAGCAAAGATTATCTAACACATATATTTTCTCTGCAAGGCATATCACGGTCTTCTTGCACTTAGGAACACTAGAGAGCACTTAAACATTATACCTGGGGACACTTTAAACAGTGAAATCACTAAAAAAACAAAGCACAAAATAGACCATGAAGAGAACAGACAGTTGTTTACAGTGCGAGAGCTGAAACAAGAAGGTAGAGCTTTGCCTTGTTCTGATTAGCTGGGAACAACGGAAATTTTTTGATGCTCTGTGGATGTCTATGAGTGACCCTGAAACCTCCCTGAGTATTGATTCAGGACTTCAAAGACAGTTTAGTGACAAAGTGGATTTGAAACTATGAAGTTACTGAGATAGACAGATTGAAAAGGTAGGTAGGCAGACCAATCAATCAATGGATCTTAGATCTTTGTAGATCTCCTACAAAAGGAAGAAGACATTTTACTGTTAAGACACGACTTTCTATGAAGCCATTGCAAGGTCAGCTTTGCTGAGGTCAAATAAAATTTTGTTTGAGTTTTAGCTGTCCAGTACATCCTCTGTTGGTCTTTCCCTGTACTTCCCACAGTCATCAGATTTCATTGCTTTCACACAAATTCAACATTTCTTTCAATAGCAACTTACTAGACATGTCAAAACTGTTTCCTATCTGCCTATTAATTCTTCTCCCCAGAAGAGATGATTTTGTAGATGTGACCTAACTTGGGAGTGTAGATTGAAGACTTGGGAAAGCCATTAGCTTTTTGTCTACAACTCATTTGGTGGTTAGAGCTGGCTGAAATATGATGAAATCCTTTCCTTGTTCTTTCTTGGTTTTCCCTGTAACAACCCAAACAAACAAAAAGATGTTTGAATAATGTCATCTTTAAGAAGAAGAGGTTCATTGGTTTAGGATGGGATACTGAATGAGAATTGTAATTATGTGAAAGTCAGTGGGGAAGTGTATCTGCTAATCTGTTTTAAATGGAATCTAGTATGCTTGGTAAGACATTTCACAAAGTGGTGTTAACTGGAGGTGCTGAAATCTGCTTCATTTTTGGAGCTGGTTGTGATCTAGTTATTCATGACCATTTTAAAAAGACTACCACTGAAGAATTTTTCTCTTTCTGTCCCTCCATTAACAATTCAGTTTCCTCTTGTGACAATTAATTTTATGTGTCAGCATGCCTGGGTTAGGGGATACCCAGATAGCTGGTAAGGTATTCTTTCTGGCTGTGTCTGTGAGGGTGTTTATAGAAGAAATCAGCATGTCAACCAATAACTTAGTGAAGAAGTTATTGAGTTACAGCTCACTGATGTGGGCCAGCAACATCCAATCTACTGAGGGCTTAGATAAACAATAAGGTGGAATAAATCTATATCCTTTCCCATTGGATTTACTTCCCTGGAGAATCTTGATACAACTCCTATAAGCAAAACCAATTCTAATGTCATTTCGTTTGCGAAAACACCCTGACTTTCCCAGCTGAAGCTGGTGGGTACCATCTCTGTGCTTCTCAGGCCTCTGGCTGTGTTTTCATCAAAAGCTTGACACCCTTGCCTGGAATTTTTGCATCTCTCTTTCTTCAGGGTGCCCTTCAAAGGCTGGAGCATCTTTACACTTCATACTTCCAGCACCTAGAACATTTCCTGGCATAGAGTGATGATTACTATTGTCAGAAATCTCCACCATCACCCCCAGCTCTCCAGAACAAAGCTCTGGAACCATGAGCAAGATGAAACTTAATGCCCATCAGCAAAACAGGAGTTTTGATCTTTCAACCTTCTTTTAGCGATAGTTGTACCGACAATTTTATTTTCTTTTGGCATGGCTGACTTTTCATTGAGACAAACTTGGGATGATTTCTCCCTCTGTCCGTTATTAGCTGCAAAGCTTTGAGCATCTTATTCAATTCTTTTGAGCTCCAGTTTCTTTATCTGTAAACTGAAGCTAGCAATGCTTGTCTACAGTCCTATCTCTTCTTTTTCTTGGTAGAACCTCCCATCCTTCCATAAAGTGAAAATGATAGCTATTCAATTTCTCAGGCTCCTTTGCAACTAGGGTATGGGCTACTGGATTTGAAGTGAAGTTTTCTGGGGTGGGATACTGCTGGCAAATGTTTCCTTCCAAAATGAACCAAGGTGGAAGGACACATCCCTCTTCTTTAATCAGACACTGTTGTATCTGCACGGCCCACTTGCATCTGGGGCAGCCACCTAGCAAGTGTGAGGGAGGGGGGGTCACTTCAAATATACTGAGGATGGTGGAGAAAGAATGAAAAGAACCTTATCATCAAGGCTTCTTGATGCTTTTACAGAATTCCTGAGCAAATCTCGGCCCCACCATGGTTTCCAGGCTTCTCATTACATGAGTTAACAAATATTTTTACTGCTGAACCAGCTTTTGTTGGATATACTGTTACAAAATTCATGTTAGCTAATACTAGCTAATACTTTATGAGGTTGTGGCAAGAATGATAAAATAATAACTGTAAAGGACCTGGCATAGAGTTGGTGATTAAAACATTGTTAATCAATCATTAATATAAACATTATTTTTAATATGATCTGATGATGCCAGAAATATCAATGAATTATAAAAACTAGTCACCCGGTAAAGTCCACATCTTTCATTACAAAAGATTATTGTTATCAAGGCCAAGCATACTATCCAGCACAGGGCAGATGTTCAAAGATTCTATTTTTTTTTTGACTCTATGAAATGTATACTACAGATGAAAGAATATATATAAATATATGTAAGAAGGAAATAGAAGATTGTCAACAACATTGATGGTATCTGTGAGAATTTCCATCTCCCATCTCCCTCCCTTCCTACCTAAACTCCCTTGCAGAGAAATCAGTTTGTATTTATTTATTTATTTATTTATTTATTTATTTATTTATTTATTTATTTTTTGAGACAGAGTCTCACTTTGTCAGCCTTGGTAGAGTGCTCACAGCAACCTCAAACTCCTGAGCTTAAACAATTCTCTTGCCTCAGCCCCCCAAGTAGCTGGGACCACAGGGACCCACCACAATGCCCAGCTATTTTTTAAAGACAAAGTGTCACTCTGGCTCAGGCTGGTCTCAAACATGTGAGCCCAGGCAATCCATCCTCCTTGGCCTCCCAAGTGCTGGAATTACAGGTGTGAGCCACCATACCTTCCAGAAACCAGGTTTTAAAAGCCATTTTAACCAGTGGAAATCAATCTGGAAGAGATAAATTTCTACCCACTGGAGGTATGTAATTCTTTGTCCCATCACACTGGAACACTTCGATACCTCTTATTCTGTTGTTTGTTCAGAGTTTGAGATATTGACCTCTGAAATAAAATTTTAATATTCTCATTGACTAGTGGGTTTAGAGCCCCTTCCTTTAGGAGTTTCAGGAGCATAACTGTGACGAAGCCACCAGGACAGAGACACCTGGTAGCCCTGCTTGCCAATTGGATGCAGCTGGTGTGTGAGCCGTGTGCTGAGGTTCTCCAGCCTCGCTCAGGACCTGAACTGCACCCACACTGGAGATGTATAGTTCCTTATTGGACATTTTCCAGCAACAGCCTAATAGTTCTACTGCCTAAAATCTTCCCTTGAAAAAGAGATGAAATTAGGTATTTGGCTTTTTTTTTTTAATTTTTAATTTATTGGTTCAGGCTCATTGAGGGTACAAAGAATTAGGTTACACTTTGCACTTGTTAGGTGAAGTCCCTCTTATAATTGTGTCCCACCCCCAAGAGATGTGCCACACACTGCGACCCCTCATCCCCCTTTCTCCTCTCACCTGCTCCCTCGTTTCCCTGCCTTCCACCTTGAACTGATTTTTTTTTCTTATGTGGGTTGTATTAGATCATCTACTGGCTTCATAGTAGAATTGAGTACATTGGATTCTTGCGTCTCCATTCTTGTAACACTTTACAAAGAAGAATGTGTTCCACCTCCATCCAGGTTGATACAAAAGATGTAAAGTCTCCATTTTTTTAGTGGCTGAATAGTATTCCATGGTGTACATATACCACAGCTTGTTAATCCATTCCTGGGTTGGTGGGCATTTAGGCTGTTTCCACACTTTGGCAATTATAAATTGAGCTGCAATAAGCAGTCTAGTGCAAATGTCCTTATTATAAAATGATTTTTTTTCTTCTGGGTAGTAATGGGATTGCAGGATCAAATTGGAGGTCTAATTTGAGTTCTTTGAGGATTCTCCATACTTCCTTTCAAAAAGGCTGTATTAGTTTGTAGTCCCACCAGCAGTGTAAAAGTGTTCCCTTCTCTCCACATCCATGGCATCTGCAGCTTTGAGCTTTGTGATGTGGGCCATTCTCACTGGGGTCAGATGATATCTCAGGGTGGTTTTGATTTGCATTTCTCTGATGATCAGGAACAATGAGAATTTTTTCAAATGATTTATAGCCATTTGCCTGTCTTCCTCAGAGAAGGTTCTGTTCATATCTCTTGCCCAGTGGTAGATGGGAGTCTTGGCTCTCTTTTGTTGATTAATTTGAGCTCTCTGTAGATTCTAGATCAGGCATCCTCAAACTTTTTAAACAGGGGGCCAATTCACTGTCCCTCAGACCGTTGGAAGGCCGGACTATAGTTTAAAAAAAAACTATGAACAAATTCCTATGCACACTGCACATATCTTATTTTGTAGTAAAAAAAAAACAAAACGGGAACAAATACAATTCACACCACTTCATGTGGCCCATGGGCTGCAGCTTGAGGACGCCTGCTCTAGACATTTGGGTTTTAAGAAGCTTTATTTACTACACGTGAGGAAGAATTGGTGCATAAGGGAGTAACAGGAGAGGGTTAACTATTCAAATTGTCAGCACATGTGAAATATTTTCTTTGGAAAAATGTTAACACGGAAATTTTACCTTCAGAGAATGCAAAGGTGGCGGTACCATGCAGAGTCCTGGAGTCTGGGCACTGTCTGTCTGAGCAGGCGTGCAGGGCAGGACGGCGGTTTACAGATGGTCCTGGGTGCCGAGGCTCCTTCAGAGTTTGAATCTGGCACTGACTGACCAGTCATGGACTTTGGGCCAGTTTTTTAACTCTCCATGGATCAATTTATAAAATGGGTTAATCACAGTACCTACCTCATAGAATGGTTGTGAGGATTCAATGAGTTAAAAACAAAGCATTCAGAGCACTGCCTGGCACGGAAATGCTAAATTAAGTCAGAGATACTAAGCGCGAATGTAGAAATAGCTGAATAACCACAAAAACTAAAACAAGCCATCTCAGAAGCTATATAAACCCTCAATTTTTCCCAGTTTATTTATTTTATAAATTAATAACAGTTCAGAGTTTCTAGAAATGCCCCAAACCCCAAATCCGACTCAGTATTAAGTAAATGTATGCCAGTGTCTTGATTATGTGCAAAAAAAGTTTACCTAGAAGTGAAATATCTTCAACATTTTATTGAGAAAAATAATCTCCTCCTTAAAAAAATGTTATTTGATTACATCAAAACACCATACAACTTAAAATTTTTGTAGTGACCCGAACCAATTTTAAGTCATTATCTATAGATATCTAGATATTTTTCTCTTTGCAATCATTCTTTAATCTTTTTCAATGTTTTTCTGTTTATAGAGTAAAAATATTATAAAATTTTCAATTTTGCAAAAACTTGTGGTTTTTGAAGTGGGCAAACTAGTGAGATTCAAACTATCTAGAAATCTGTAAGTTCCAAGATAATTGTATAATTAATAAATTTCATTTTTAAAAAATTATGCCACCTAGCCAAGGATATACTATTTTTGCCTTAAAAATACACTTGTAAGGAAAACAGACATCAAATGTTAATTTATCATATTCAAAAACTAAGATTCAATAATGTTTTAAATAAAATATTGAGAAGGTAAGCTGCCTGAGATCCTCTTTTTGTGGAAGAAAGCAGAGAATAAATAAATAAAAACCTTGTTAATATCTCTCTTAGGTAGATAATCCTCCAGCTTTAAGCTGATTTTTAGAATAGCATTCCAAAAAGCCACACTCTTTAATTCTTTCATTCTTGAAGGATAGATGTCTCAATTTTTCTGTATATTAGCTTGGGGTAATTGAATACATTTTTCTACCCATTGATAAAGAAAAATTCCATAGAATTTAAACACATTCATATATTCTAAGTGGTCATTCAGTCAAATGCAAAGAGAATAAGTTCCCATTCTTTCTTTATTATTTTTGATTCAGTTTGCATCAGGAACTAAATCATACTTTCTGTGGGTCCATGGGAGAGTAATAAATCATACATAGTAAAACAATGCAGTCTGGTCAAAACAATTCTTAAAAATAAATCTCAGTAATACAAGTTAAGAAACAGCTGATAAAACAGATGTATCCTTTGTTTTGTATGAATCTCAAATTTTGTAACATGGCAAAAATTAAACAGAAATTGGATTCAGTTCAACTCTGTGCATTTGGCACCAAGTAATTTTAGTGAAAAAAGTCATAATTTTTAATTTATAAAGCTATTATGGGTTAGGTTTATTTAAGTGTAGAACTTAAAATATTTTCCCAAAGAATTAAATTAATTTTGGATTTACAGTGGAAATCAGAGGATATGAGAGGTGGCTTACCTTTAAGCTATTTGAGATAGTAATATAACCAAATAAGTTATGATTTTGGTTTGATTGATTTTTTAAAGGACAGAAAACTTGACATGGTCTGTTATCAAAGTTTTTTTTTAAATTTAAAATATTTTTCCCAAAAGAGAATCCCATGTGCTCACATTTAGTCTTAAAAAACCCAAATCCTTGTCCATTTGCACTGAGGGTTTATTTCCCACATCTTTTCACTGCACTGATCCCCAAATACTTACAAATCTTAAAGCTTGTAGAAGTCTATCTAATTTGAGCTTCAAACATAGTATTATTTTGTGAATTCATAAAAGAGTTAGAGTTCTATAGTTTGGATTTACTCTCTAAAAACCAGGGGCTTGGGAACTTAGCCTCTTGAAGGTGAATCTTTTGTGTGGGCTCACGGGACCCAGAACGAATTATACTGAGCCAGAATTTCTTCCCCTCCATCCGTGGTCCCCACATGTAAATGACTGCTCATTGATTATCCTGAACAATGAATCCACTATTTCTTTTGCTTCAATTAAACAAACTTTTTGAAAGACCACTGGGGACTTTAGCACTGAAAAATTCCTGGAGAGCTCAAAGAAGCGGCCCATCTTTAATTACATAGTATCTGTTTAGCAAATGTGGTATAATGACTGAGTAAAAGGAAAAAGTAACCACAGGCCTTCTGGCCCAATCTTAGAAACCATTTTGAAGAACTATGTTTGCTATGGGTCCAAAAAAGAAAGAAAAGAAAGAAAAAGAAAAAAGGAAGGGAGGAAGGAAGAAAGATGGCAGTTGGAGCTTTTGCCAGGAAAAAAAAAAAAGTCTGAGCTTTTTGCTCAATAGAGAAAGCAACAATATGGTAAGATTTAACTCAGATGAACTACACATTGGCTACAATCGAACTTTCCGTAATGTGCTCATTATATAACATGATTTACTCATTACATAATTAGATGCAGGATGCCTATCTTTACTTATACCTACTTATTTTAAAAATAATAGCAAGGTTGATTAATTCATAGTAGTTGAGAGATACATCTCAAAACACAAGTTAGACAGAAAAATTTGAGTATAATTTCATTATTTATAGGGAAGAACAGAATGGAAAAAGCGTATTTTGCAAAAATGTAAATCTGGCCTGTGATTTCCTTAGCTAAGAAAGTTTGATATCATTTCTCTGATAGCCACCAATCCTTCCAATACTTCCTTTTTTAGTTCCTGGATTTTGCTTTGAGTTAATTTTTTTTTTTTTTTTTTTTTTTTGCCTTGAGTCAATTTGTTTTTATTTTTTGCCTTGAGTTAATTTTTTTTTTTTTTAATTTTTTTAGTCTCAGAGCAACTGTGTTTTTATTGTGAACTACCCTAATTGCTTTTTGGAAGTAAGCAGAGAATGCATATATGGATGAATGGATGAATGAATTGGAAGCAGATTTTAGCTAATAGGATGGATTGTAAAGACACCCCTAGCTAGGATGCCCTCAAAAAAGAGTTAGGAATACACTTGCCTGGAGGACAGAAGCTTTCCAAATTGCTTTCCTCTCATTGGTGAGCTCACTTTTATGGGAACAGTGGAAAAAGGCTAAAACAAGTTTAGGATTTTCAGATAGGGTGGTGTTGAGAACTTGGGTGGATCCATGGCTTAATCTTGCCATTTCTCAACAGAACAGATGATTCGCTTCATTGTAACTATGATGCCCATGGTATCTACTGTTCGGGGGTACGAAGACCCATGCTTCTTCCCTTTGAAGTCATTCTGGCTTTCTAGGGTGGTGGAGGTCAGAATTTTTGTTTTAGGAAACATTTGTTAAACTTTTACTGTTCTCTTATCATCCCCCTAATTCCTGCACTTTAACTTGTATTTACTAATCATGAAGGGAAAGGATTTGGTAGCCCAACAGCGCTTTAGGGATGTGTAGCTATCATAGAGAAGGCAGCTCTGGGGAGTGTTGTGGGTGGAAAAGGAAGATGTAAATTCACAGCAACCCTCATCGTGGGGGATGCTGCCTGCACCTGAAGGCAGTTTGGCCTCTAAGCAGAAAGCAGTGGAAGGAAGAACCAGAGAGAATATATAAAGAAGTAGGAATTGAGTGGTTTCCAAAATCAACCACACTTAGTAAGTAAAGATTCCAATAACGTGGGATAGTTAGGAAAGTTTATTTTCCACTTTCCGAGTGAACTGCTGGATATTCACTCTATGAATACCTATTGTTCTATATCACATCTATATTTGTATCTTTATCTATCTATATCCCCAGACACATCACTGGGGGATCTCATTAAATTACAGATTCTGATTCAAGAAGATTAAGAACCATTACCCAGACCACTTCCATTTACTCATCCACAGTTCTGGGAACATTTGTTTTCCATTCTTCTCAAATTGATTACTCTTAAATAGTAATAACTACTTACTTACCTTAGATTTATTTATTACTTAACAAGAAATAAACTGATATCAAGATATCCTTACCTATTACTTACATGTATTCAGGTAGTAACAGCAATCATTCTTGTTAATACCGTGAATTATAATGTGTGAACATTTTTTGTGTGATGGTTCATTGCCAATAAGCTGACTTTCACATTCATCTTTCCTTACTGAGCTTTAGTGTCGTCCACATAGACCAGTACCCAGTCCCTAATTCCTACTGACTACAAAACAAATTCAGGCTTAAATTTTCTGGATAAATAATGAAGAAGGTTGAAATGTAAAGATCAGCCCCAAACAGTATACTCATGCTTTGCAACAAAATTCATTTACTTTCAACAGCTCTCTTCATATATATAGAATATAATTATATATAATTCAGAATATAATTATAATACAACTTTATATTGTAATAACAACACCTCTGTGTCAAATGCTGTAGGGAGTTTTCAGAATGCTTCCAGATCATACTTGAAATACAAAAAATCAAGTACCATTAAAAATTGAAAACTTATGCAATAGAAAAATCTTATACATATCCCCTGTGATATTCTGTATGAAACCATTAATTAAAAACACTCTCCTCTTTCTGTAGGAGTGGAGATGAAGTGAGGAATTCTAAGAATGTTATACAGGAAGTGCCAAGGAATCACAATCTTTGCCCAGTGAAAAATCATTTATAAATGAATGAAAAACAAAGCCCCTCTCCACAGCAGAAGGGTTGAATTGTATTTACTTCGCTGTCCAGACAGTGCCTTGCACCTACCTATCAAGTGTGGGATAAAGCTACATTGTAAATAATAGTTGATGCTTCTTGTTACTGTTTATACTGACATTGATAATTTTTAAAGGTTATTGATTGCACTGAAATAAATGGGTATTGCAAATAAACATATGGGTGTATGGCCACGTGTGTGTCTGTAAACGTGTATCACGCAATGTATCTACATATGTGGGGATGTGCAGACTCCCAGGAGTGTTCTATACCAAGTAAACCCTCAGGAGCAGTGATTCCTACATAATTCGTTCACACACACATCACCTAAATTATAGATTCTGTTTCAAGCTCCTCAGTGACATTTAACGCTGCTGGTCTAGGGATCATGCTTTGGACACCACACAGGACACAGACCAGCAGAACCCGAAGATCAGTAGCCACAGCTGTTGTCTAGACCTCAACATCTGTAATTTCCTTGGCCCTCCTCAAACACACTCTGTAAGTCATTAGATGCCAACTACCAGAAAAAGACACTGATGTTCAGTCAAGTCCTAATTTCTACATGAGTTAGTTCCCCAGTATTGTGGGTCACCTGCTGTGAGCCCATTACTTGGATGGGTAGGACCACAGGGTATGGTTCCTTCCCTCAGAGTCCTTGTAAAGGATTGGTAATGTGTGCGTTCTTGCACTAGATGAATAGAAAGCAGACCCAACCAGAAGACAGATGCTAAACTGTATTACAGGCACACCCTCTCGAATGTTCAGAGCAGGGCAGATCACAGAGGTTTGGGGAAGTCACAGAAATGCCTTTGTCTTTGTCTTGGGTTGAGTTCCCCCCAAAACAGACAGAATCTGACATGATCTCAGTGCAAGATGTTTATTTGGAAACTGCAGGAAACCAGTAGGGGAGCAGAGGAGTGAGAAAGAGAAGGGAAACAGCTCAGAGAGCAGCCTGAGAAATTCTGGGGAAAGTTTATCTCATGGGAGGATCAAAGGAGTTGGGGTATTTATACATCAACTGTATCGCTGGTTGGGGGAGCATGAATTCCTCACATATGTATCCTGCCATGTATGTTAGCAGAATAAGCTGTGAAGTTGGGAAAAATTGTAAGACTAAGAAATGTGATGCGGGTAGTTGGAAGTAACTGGCTCTAATTAAAGTGATTTAGGTCTGGGGGTCACGGACAGGGCAAGGGTTGCTGCTATAGTCTTAAAAGAACAGCAGCATTTGAGCTGAAATTAGCAACTACTTTGTCTTCTTCAACTCACCTGCTGCCAATGCCCTGCTGTCTTTTCTGGTGAATCTGGGATTCATTCACTTCTTAGGCTCACATCTAGAAAGGGCACACAGTAAGTCCAACTTCCTGCCTTGCTCAGGCACACACCTAATTCCCTTTTAGCTACCAGTGTAAGAATGTCAGATGGCCCCCTCTGCAAAGGGGAAGATCGGGTCTGTGGGTCCAGGCCTCCCATTTGTCGAGCTGATCCTGCGGGGGAGACTGGTCAGGTGGACAGCCCTGCAACGCTGCTGCAGCCCTGTGGGACTGCCAAGCTGCCCTGCTAAGCTGCCCCAGCTCACAGGGCCCTTTGTGGGTTTGTTCATTCTGCCCAAATTACAGTTGATAAGTACAAGACATTGTTGAAAATTGTTGCAATATGGAACTTTTGAAACCATTATTTACTGCTCCTACATTTGAGAGTATTTGTGGGGACTGTTTGTCCTTTTACCAGCTCTAGTTTCTTGGAAACTCTGGAGGACATAGGATTACATTTACTTGTCTGCACAAGGAAGGGAAACAAACTACTCTTCCCAGATCACCTGGGCACTGTAATGAATCCGTTGAGTGAGAAGGTGGAAAGCAGGAGCTGTCTGTGAATGCATAAGGGGTTTTCACAATCTGGCCCCAGTCCACCGTCCAGCCCCATCTCTCTGCCTCCCCGCCATTATTTGTTCTATGTTCCAGGGGTTTGAAATGCTTCCTGGTTTCTAGAAGACTGAAGGCCTTTTCCCAGCTGAGTGCCATTGAATGTCACGCGAGCCCTCCATGGCCCTCCTTTCTCCTCTTCCCCTGACATAACCCTGTCATTTAACAACCAACCTTACGACACTCTCCCGAGCTCCCTACCCAGGGTTAGTTCTCTCCTTCTTGGTCCAGTTCAAAATTCAGAAATAGCAAGCACAACATTAAATTCTAATTGTCCGTTGTACATCTCCCTTGTCCCCAATCACTGTGAACTCCTCCAGGGCAGGGGCCGTGTCTTTCCCCCTGTGTATCCCCAGCAGCAACACTGGGTCATGTACCCAGAGAGAATTAGCAACTCAACCCTCTGTCATTGGTGGCGGGAGGATGTGCAATGTCAGCATTCTTATTTGAAAGTCGAGTTGTAGACTCTTAAAATTTGTTTTTGTTTTCTTTGTACTTTGTAAGGAGTTTATTATTAGCATTATTTATAGCTAGCATGTAACCTTTTTGCAATACATAAACAGAAAGCTATTTTCATTTAGAAAAAGGTATTTCCCAATTGATGACAATTTTGTAGTATTTATTAAGTATCATCCACCTGGAACCAACCAAGGATTGAGGAAATGAATCCCCCAAGTCATTGAACCTATCCAGCTTTTAACTGAATTCATCATCCTTGGGGAAATTGTGGTTTAAAGTCACAGGTCCTTGCTCTTGTAGAATGGCCCCATGTCCTTCAGTCTTGATGTGCAGGTTAAATGTGCAAATCAGCCCTCCAGCTCCCACTTCTCAGGATGTTATTCAACAGTCAGGATGAGGACAGTGATGTGGTTCTCAGTTGCCTTTGTCACTCTCTTCCTTTTCCTCCTGAAAGTGTTTTTGTAGGCTTGCCGGATGTCACAGAAATGTGACCTGGGCAAGATGTATGTCACTTCTTTACTTGAAAAGTCTCCATGACTCCGAGCCCAGAGAGGATGTAATAAATACATCCTGGTGCTTGGCCAGCATGTTCCAGCCAGTTAGAAAAACAGAGCAGAGGGCACAGGATTTAACACCCGTGATGGCAGTGGCTGCACTCAGGGGCACACACTGGATTCTTCACAGGTGCAGGCCACTGGTCCTCAGCTAAGGAAAAACAAGTGGCCCCAGCATCCTTCCCTATGCTATGAGATCATTTGCAAAAGCCTTGTAAAGCATCACATCTCTCTTTCCACCCCTAAGTCTGCTGCCTTGAGGGTCTGGCACGATGGAGGGGACACAGGACATGGTGAGGGGGTGTGTGCTACCTACTAGGCAGTGCTCTCTACTGAGCCAGCTCCTAAAGTAAGGTAAATTTGATATTGAACCAAAACTTGTTTTAGTTCATTTATTTGAGACTTAAGCAGGTGGACAGACATGTGAATTCAAGTCTGCCTCTCAAAAATACCAAAGCCATTCCTAACATAGTTTATTTTCCATGTTGGCTGGTGTTAGGAAAGCAGGTTATTATGACTCTAATACCCTAACAAGTGGGCTGCGATCACTTGCATGGCTGAGAGAGTCTAATGAGGGAAGAAAATAATGAAAAAATAAAATCCTCTAAAATTGAAACAAAACTTCCATTTCAGTCCTCCACAGACTGAAGGACCATTAACCTAGCTTGGGCTTAAATTAACCCCCTTCGGATTTAGTGAATGAGAGTTTTAAAAGTGCTGCAAACTTATTTGAGCTGTTTTTTATAGGTAGGAAGGTGGAGACCACCTGTGCTTTATGGAAAGCAATGTGCTTCCAGGGTCTCAAGAAAAAAAGACCTATTTTAACTTATACAATTTCATGAAAAGGGGCTTAATGATGTTTGTTCTTCTTATTCCCCCCAGGAATGATGTTATGCAATATAAAGATATACATTCTACCCTGAGAAAAAAAATGACATATACCCATCATTTTCTAAAAAAGAATGAAACATTTGGTTTTGATGGCATCTAATTCCAATTCTGTTTGTCCTGATTTTGACTTAGTCCCACGTACACCAGTCCGTACAGCTGCTTTCCTCAGAGAAATAGGGACAAGGTAAGCCATTTACCTAGTTGCTATCTTTCCCAACTTCAGCCTGTTTCAGGCTGTATTCAAAACAACACGATGAGAAAGTCTTGAGCAACAACGAGTCCAGAATTAAAGTGTTGACATTTATTGAATGTTTACTATTTGCTAAACACTATTCTACACGGTTTAATTCATTAAATACCCACAACACACCTAAGAGGCGAATAGTATTATTCTTCCATTTCATAGAAGAAACTGAGTCAGGGGCAGTGCCTGTGGCTCAGTGGGTAGGGTGCCAGCCTCATATACCGAGGGTGGTGGGTTCGAGCCTGGCTCCGGCCAAATTGCAACAATAAAAAATTAGCCAGAAAAACAAACAAACAAACAAAATTAGCCAGGCATTGTGGCAGGCACCTGTAGTCCCAGCTACTTGGGAGGATGAGGCAAAAGAATCACCTAGATCCAGGAGCTGGAGGTTGCTGTGAGCTGTGTGATGCCACAGCATCTACAAAAATAAAAAAAAAAAGAAGAAGAAGAAGAAACTGAGTCAAAAGAGGTGATGGAACTTTCTCACGGCCACATAGCTGGTAAGTGGTGGAGTCTGGATCATAACCAAGGCAACCTGACATTGAGGCCACACTCTGAGTCACCATGTCACACCAGATGGAGGCCCTACCATTAGCCAGCTGTTCAAGTGATGGAGTCTTGCACAGACATATTCAAGATGATGATCACTGCTCACTCTCCCGTGGTGAATGCTCCTTCTTGGAACTGTTCTTCAGCCAGTTTGCTGCCTGCTGATGCCTCATGTGTGAAATCCTCTTCTCATGATCCACTTAGCTTCACTTTTCATGTATGTCACCCACCAGGACCCAGGACTGTTGGACCCATGGGTGGCCACGTCTCATCGTGCGTTTTCTGGATCGTGAGCCCATGCTCCCCCACCTCATCTTTCACCTGCTTGGAATCAGAGATAAATTGTGTACATGTAGACTTAACTACATTGAAAGTTCAAGTGAGAATTTGACTTTCAAATTCATAATTAACTGTAGTGTTGAGTAATCATTTATTCTTTTGGCTACAGGTAAGTTCAGATGGATATAATGCAATTCTCTCCTCTGGAAGTTCAGAGACTCACAGAAGATAAATAGACATGAACTTGAACATTATAAGATGGTGAAGCTCATATGACATTTGAGGTACCACTGAAGTGTTCATATATGGGAGTGGGGGGTGGGTGGGAGCCGGTGGGGAGTGACTTTGCCTAAGGGGACTAGGAAAAACTCACAGGGTAGGTAACATTTGAGCTGGGTCAGAAAAAATCAGTAGAAGAGGGTAAAAACTATCCAAACAGAATAGGCTGTGAAGATCATTACGTATGTCAGGGAAAGATGTCAAATGCTGAGTAGAAAGAAGGAGATTGGGTAGGTAACAGCTGGAGCTGTAGGGGGAGGCTGCAGCCAAGCCAATGAGTCTGGCTGGTTCCCACAGGCCGCGGTTGAGACTGCAGAAGGCCTGGTGCAAGGGAGGAGGATCCCAGTTGCACTGTTTCCTGTCTCATTGGCCTTCTGCAGCTAGGCCACTGGTTCTCAACCTTCCTAATGCCGTGATCCTTTAATACAGTTCCTCATGTTGTGGTGACCCCCAACCATAAAATTATTTTCATTGCTACTTCATAACTGTAATTTTGCTACTGTTATGAATTTTAATGTAAATATTTGATATGCAGGATGTATTCAGGTGACCCCTGTGAAGGGGTTGTTCGACTCCCAAAGGGGTCACAACCCATAGGCTGAGAACTGCTGAGCTAGGCAGATTTTATTATATTTTTGTTGTTATTGTTAGTTGAAATTCATCAAGCATTTATTATATGCCGGGTGCTGTGCTAAGTGCTTTATATGAATTGTCTGGATGTATTTTTGGGGAATAAACCCATAGGAGCTAGTGTTAGGAAGCCATTTCTGCTATTGTCTGAGAGGAGACCACTGCAATCTTCATATTTGAGAAAGACAAAAGAAGTCATGTATTTTTGCTCCATCTAAGAAATATCTGATAAAATACTATTTCTTATTTATGAATTTGCTACAGCTGAGCACATCGTGGAAACAGAGTAAATCCCAGTATTACAAAGAACCAAGGTGACCTTGACTGGACAGAAAAGCGCACCTCAAGGGCAGCAATTCATCAAGTGATGACAACTTTGTCTTGGTCCTTGTTGGATTCTCCATTCAACAGACGTGCTTGGATACCACCACTTACCTGGAAATGGTCTTTTAGTTGTCAAGACCTCCCCTAGTGACATAAACTCTATATGACTATTAAACATGGCTCCATTTAAGTTGGGCAAAAAAGATCCCTGAGTTAATTTGGGAGGCTGAGAAAAATAAGAATCTGTAGAATTTTATTTTTTGTTTTACATGTACAACTCTGGGTGTAAAACAGATGGAAAAATTGTGACACTGCTATCAAGCTGGTGAAAACAGTTTGCCCACCCAGATGGGCCCTGATTTGAAAGACAGGCACACCCGGTGGTGGGTTCCCAATAAACAGCCCTGCAGTTCTTACACCTGGCTCCATGCACACACAGAAGGTGAGGCATAAGCCAACTAACAGCGAGTGTCACCTCCTGGCTATCTCTGGTCCATGACTGGATGTCCTTGGGAGACTCCCTTTTTCTTCTTAAAGATAAAACCATGGGGTTTGCTAGAAGCCAGGAAACAAGGGAGGGATCTAACAGTAGGCTCCAATCAGTCACAGATTGTACATTTCAAAAGTCAGAGCATCTCAAAGTTTTCCACATTTCAAAACCCTTTAAATCCTGGCAATGAAATTATCTGATACTCTGAATCCCAGAAAACAACTGCAAGTTTTACTTTGGTGTCAAAGAGAAAAATGTCAAATCAAGTCAATTTTTAGAGGAGGTTAGAATAGGATGAGAGAGAGGACCCTCAGGCCAAATGTCACTAGGGTCCTGTGGCTATCTTATCCTAACCCCCAAAGGTATTCCCATGGATCATACAGTCCCATTGTCCTTCCATAAATCAAGCTCTGCACAGAGAAAGTGTTGGTCCTTTTCTAGGGCATGGTTTGCACAGTTCTCTCTTTACTGAAATCTCTTTCCCCAGGACCCCACGCTGGACTGTCCGGCCTACCTCGTGACCTTTCTTTTTGGAAAGAGGCTTGCCTATGGGTTTTGGTCTTTAGGACTATTTTTCTACAAGATTTTATTCAGAAAATTGAAAAAAATTACTCAAATTAAGCAGTTACTAGTTGCTTAGACATCTGAACTTTAGCATTTCTTAAAACTAAAAGGGCTTGGTGGCACCTGTGGCTCAAAGGGGTAGGTTGTCGGCCCCATATACCAAAGGTGGTAGGTTCAAACCCAGCCCCGGCCAAAAACTGCAAAAAAAAAAAAAAAAAAAAACCACCTAAAAGGGCTTCCTCATGGTAGTATATTAGGCATTCAAAGTGAACAAGAAGGGGCATAACTTCTCAGAAAAATAGCCTACCTGACATTTATAGGTAATTTCATTAAACCAATATTAAGTAAAATGAAACAATAGAATCAAAGAATATCAGAGATATTGAAATGCCTTGAGCAGCAGCAAAGAGACTGTGGTGTGTCCAGCCTCATTCGTTGTGTCCTTCTTCTTGGGGAGCCGAGCATGTGGCCACCCGAATCCAGGCTACCTGTTCCCACCTCTCTGTGGTCATATTCACCTTTGTTCTATTTAGCCAATGGTGGTAAACAGGCAGTGTCTGTCTGAAAGAGTTCTTCTCTCCTTTCCCCTTCTTGCTGGCTGAAGTTATGTCATGACAGGTGGAGACGGTGCCATCTTGCACCATGAGCTGGACGCTCTCAGGTGTGCTCAAGGACAGGGGACATGGCGCTGCAGACTGGCTGACTTCTGCATATAAGTCTTTACGTGTGAGGGAAATGGAGGGTCATCTCTGGATAAGTCGCTCTTGTTTTAGATTTTGTGTTACTCTCAGCCAGACCTAGTCTACACTGATATCCCAGAAGTCTAGGAAATTGTTAAATTGATTAGCAATGGCTTGATGGAAGAGGACAGGATGGGTAATGGGCTTGGGCTGATTCAAAATGTAAGAGAGAAAACACTTTAAGCATTTTCTACCTGAAGTTTCCAAATACTGACATACACATAGCTGCATCAGAATTACTCTGGCAGAGGTTTCCATAAATCCAGATTCCTGGTTTCCTTTCCTGGAGATTTTGATTTCAAAGGTATCTTATGG
Source organism: Loris lydekkerianus (assembly GCA_963574355.1). Classification (NCBI taxonomy): domain Eukaryota; kingdom Metazoa; phylum Chordata; class Mammalia; order Primates; family Lorisidae; genus Loris; species Loris lydekkerianus. Next base: position 4,806 of record CAUYPK010148972.1, on the reverse strand, counting down.
GGCCCAAGACACTTAAAAGCTTCCCATGTAATCCTGATATCCAGATATATTTGCTAAGTATTTGATCCATGTTATTCTTGGCTTGGGTTGAGGGTGGGGTAAAGACTGGGAGAATTGAACTATGAGAAATTTTGTGTGTGTGCTGGGAGGAAAAAAACAAATTTGAATTCAAAAATAATTTATCCCTCAGGCTATTTGGATCCCTCTTTCCTTACCCCTGTGCCCACCAAGAGTCTCCTGAATATCGACTGTGGCCTAACAGACCATTCTTTCCAAACTAGCCTCAGTCAGACAAACCTATAGTGACACAATTGCATATGGTTAGATTGCACATGGCAAGTGTTTGCAACTTTTTGTTTTTTGCATCTTATGTTTTCCATGGGAAGTTTAGTCTACTCCAATGTGTATTGCTACATCTTAATGAGTCATAAATGTATTTGTCACGAGAGGAACTACCTTTAAAGTGCAGAAAGAATACACTTTAAAGATTCCAGGGCTTCACACCTCAGAAGCTGGGCTTTTTGGTCCTTGCAAAAATCTGCAAGACCAGCAGATTCAGTTAAACAGCTGTCAGCTGAAGTTGGCCTGATACCACTTGGGCATACCAGTGTCCCCAGCCTGGCAGCAAAGGTGACAGGCAGGGTAAAGTACCAAAAAGGCGGACTGTGGCAGGTGTGAGTCATTCCCATAGCAGTGAACAGAAGTGGGATCATACTAAGCAGCACATCTGTGCCAAAGAAATTCCCTTTCAAGATCCACCCTCGTGATGACACGTGTAGGCTGGGGAGCTCGGTTCTCTTGCCTTCCTCTGGGAAGGCAGAGGGGAAAGAGCCTCTGTCAGTCACAGGACTCTTCACAACTCTCAGCAAAGGTAAAATAAAATAGCACCAAAGATACATTTTAAGACAAAATCTGAAACTGAATGCCGTGGATATCAAAGATCTCATTCTAACTTGATCACTAACTACCCAGCCCGAGTCTAGGTATGTCACATAGCTTTCTGTTTTTAAATTTTTTCTTGTGCAGAATCAATGAGTTGAACTTGAGGAATAATGAAATTACTTGTAAAAGTTGCACAATTTTATACTATTTATTTAATAGCTGATTATGTTTTCTGTAGGTGGATTAAGAGAAATCTTCTTTTTATCAATTATACATTTGATTTGATTTTCAAAAGATAAAAATCCTAAATTCTAATATGTAGTTATTGTATAAAATCATTGGAGAGACGCACATGTCTTCAGAACCTGAATTTCTGAAAACGTGCTCAGTCACCTAATCCCCATAAACTCTGATGGCATCCTGTTGTCCCTATTGAAAGATTTCATTATGCAAATATTTAGACTAGTACTTTTAAACATCCAGAATGTTTATTTCACTGGCCCAAATAATATTATCCAGTGGGCTCAAACCATACAGAACCCAGGCCCATGGTAGGAGAGCCTGGGTGCTCATTCATGAGTAGCTTCTGAAACGCAGTTCTGTGCTTCCTCATGGTCTCCTAGGTTAAGAGAAACTGCAACCAGAAATGAGAGAAAGCTCTTTTACTGGCTGCTGTTATTACAAAATGGTCTTGAATCTACTACAGTGCTCTCTCCCTTTTAACTCTCCTCCTTCCTCAACTAACATTCCGGCAATAAAATCCTCACTTCCTAATCCTTCCACATAACCCTTCTACCTTGACCCAAAGGATACTGTCCTTGCAAAAGCATTGAAAGGACAATGAGGATTCCAGAACTCATAGAGCTTCAGTGAAATAGAAAGATCCAGGCCAAACTTACTTCATCCACGTGCCCAACAGCTCCATAGATCCTTGCCATTTGTCCGATGAGGTAGGGGAATCGCTCACCAAGTTCTTTCAGCATTGGAAGAAAACTGTTCAAAGCCACTGGTTCACAGCCAGCTATCTCTATGAGGGTGTTTAAGATGATGTCATTATGGGTTGAATCTTTCAAATGTCCAATGAGGAAAGGAATACACTTCTGAACTACCTACAAAGAGAGAGAAGAGCCGAGAGAAGAAACAATGAGAAAAGTTAACAAAAGTTAATGAAATCAGAGTTCATCTTGAAAGCAAACTTTATGTGAAACCTGGACTCAACATATTCTAGTGGTGTTACCCTCCCTAAAACTTAAGGAAATATCTCAAGTTTGGGACTTAAAATATACAATAAAATCTTCAGGGGTGATAGTTTCTTTTTATTTTAATCTATGCCCTGCTGTGGAAGAGGGAAGTTTACAAAATGCTTTAACGCTGCTATTCATGAATCATGTTTTGATGTGTGTGTCCTTATCAAGAGCGCTACATTTCCGCTTTTCCTCCCACCACCATGGAAAGGACGCTGTAAGTCTGTCAGAGATCCTTGTTGATTATATGCAAACCTTTCGGGTTGAAGAAATACTGTTTAAAAACGTTTAATAATAAAAATAAGAAAGCAGAAAAGATCTCCTACGTTTTCTTCAATTTTTCATTTTAATCATGAAAACGCTAAGAAGATAAAATTATTGAAGCAAAATGATTTCCACCGTACTCCCACTACTTAGTACTTTATCTTGATTCTTTATGTTTTTATGAATAGAAAGATGAAGTAATTCATATTCGAAGATGTCAAAAGATGTTAACTCCTCTGTGGAATGAAGTCACTATGTTAATACACAGATAGGTTACATACTGACAGTTTGATGAATTGATTTTTTTTTCTGATAAAATAATCATAAAGGGAAAGCTGTAGAAAACTGAACAGCAAAAATAGAAAAGATTTGCTCACCCATATTTCTACTACACTTTTTTTTTATTGGTGGTTTGCTGTTTTTTATTTGTTGTGTTTTTGGTGAGGAATACTTCAAAGGTAGTGTCAGTATTAAAGCTGAATCTGATGCCCAGCTCACTCAGTCTTCCCAAGGCTGAACTTCTTGTAATCCAATCCCTGCCCAAAACCTGCTTCGCCTATCCTTCCCTCTGGACCCAGGCGTCTCCTTCATAAATGACACCATTATCCACGTGGCTACTTAAGCCACAAATCTGGGAATCACTCTCTATGTTTGTCCCTTACCAGCACCCATACATAACAATCACCAGTCCTGTTGGTTCCACCACTCAAGTATCCCACACATCTGTCCCCTCCCCTATATTTCTATTCATCTGCCCATTCACAAATATCCACGAAGTCCTTCCTATTTGCAAGGCACTGTTTAGAAGGTGAGGATGCAGCTACTGAGTGTGACAGGATTGCATCATGGAATAATTCACTGTCTGGTAAAGGAGATATTCAGTAAAACAAACATTTGCATCAGAAATGCACCGTTATAAATTTTAATACATACCACGTAAGGGAAAATAGAGGGCTCTGTGAGAGATGGTCGCAGGGCCCTAATACAGGCTGGTCAGGGAAGCCTCTCTCCGGGGGACATGAAGTGGATATCACTGTCCCAGGCATCCGGCATGTAGGTTATTCCAACAGGCTTGTAACAGGTCTACCCTCCTTCAGTTTTGCCTTCCCTGTCCCTTCTCTTTCTGTGGTCACAATGGTGCCCCTTCTCCTCTTAAAACCCTTCAGTTACTTGCCCTTCTCAAGCTGGAAGCTTATTTGTGACCTTTTGTGACCTGACTCCTGCCCTCTCCCTACACTCAACTCCTCACCTACCCTCCCCACCCCCCAGTCCCCACCACATGTCACAGATCAACAATGCTCAATTCTTTAAACATTTTCTGGTTCTGCTACGTTTTCTCTTACATCTGGGATTTTACTCATGTGATGCACTCTGCCTGGAATTCTTGTTTCCCCTGTTTGGCTGGAGTAACTCCTAATTATTCTTGAGGCCTCAGATGAATTAAAAAGCCATTCTCCACCCCTCTCCTCTTCCCTCTCAGACTAGTGCCTCTGCTGCCCTGGTGGCTCTGAACAGGCCCTTCTCTGCCTCCTTCTCTCTATCGGGAAGTCTGTCGTTCAGGCTGGATTGAAAGCTCTGCAAGGTCAACCGTCATGTCTGTTCTGCACACCACTGTATGCCCAGTGCCTACCAGAGAGCCTGGCCAGAAGGTGAATTAATGAGTATTTGAGGAACAAATCAGAGGAACAAAAATCTAAATGATTTTACAGGGAAGCACTTGAATAACGTATCTCCCACTCCCCATCGTAGTTGAAGAGCTGCACACCATGTTTAAACACACACATTGTTGTGTGTCATATATAGCTTGACTATCAGGGATATACAAGAAGAAGGTTTAGAGATAACTAAAATTATGCCACATAGAGATTCAGACTTTATATTCCTATCTAGTACTGTTGGAGGAAAGAACAGGGCTTGTTTCTGGTAAGTGGCATATATAATGACCAGTTCTATAAATGCTGCTGTGCGCTTGGGAGTGATCACATGTCCTCAGGAGAAGCCATGAGAGGTCCCTGGCACCTACAGCAGAAGTGTCAGCCAGCTGCTCTGGGTCAGGGCAACATACTTCACCTGAATATTTTAGAATGGAAAATGCTTATACATTTCCTTCCCCATTCCGAAACATTCCATTTCCCAGGCCTTACTCTTCAGGTCCTATTTCTGGAACACCCAGTGCTCTGTGACATAGACTTCTAGTCATCCCAACTTTATTTTTTAGTTTAAACTTCAGCCATACATCCCAAATCACACAGCATATATTTTACCTGTCACTCCACACTCTATAAAGAACAAAAAGAAGAAAGGAAAGGAAAGAAGAGAAGAGGAGAGGAGAGGAGAGGGGAGGGGAGGGAAAGAGAGGAGAGGAGAGGAGAGAAGAGGGGAGGGGAGGAGAGGAGACAGGAGGGAAGAGGAGAGG
>CAUYPK010148970.1:0-11465 GCA_963574355.1 Loris lydekkerianus | reverse complement strand
GGCAGCAGCGCCGCCAGATCCAGTTCCAGGTACCGAACCGAACGCGGAGCCAGGAGGTGAGCGTGCGGTGCAGGCAGAGCAGCGCGTGCAGCACCCGCCACACCAGCTCGTACAGCCCCGTCATACTCTTGTGGCGCTCGGGCGCCCTCACCTCCCTCCTGCCCACACCCGCGGCGCGAAGTCTTTCTATCCGCCCCTGCAGCCGGCGCGGGCCATAGCTCCGCGTCCCCCCGCCCCCCGCACCCGAACCCCTTTTCACTGCCAACACCTCACCTCGCCCCCGCCGCCATCTTCCTCCTCCCCTGGCAGCCCCGCCCCCGATAGTACATGGACTGTTCTGATTGGCCGACGTGGAACTCTGACGCGGCCTCTGGGTCCGAGGATATGGTCTATCCCGGTGCTGCTAGGGAAGGAGCGCGCCTGCAAGGTAGGAGGACCTGAGGCCAAGGGCGCCCCCTGGCAGTATGGAGGGCGAAGAGCGGCTGCCTCCGGCCTGTCAGAGCCAAAGGCCAGCTGGGTACCTGTGGTCCTGGATGGAACGAGCGGTTGCGGTGACCCAGAGTCTCTCTGGTCTTGGGCATCTTATCCTGTCTTTTATTCATTAATTCAGCAAGCGATTATTGACCACCCGCTTCAGTTAGATTTACAGTGGAGAGGTAAATAGACATTGCGCCTGACCTCAATCACCACCACTATTTGATGCAAACTGCCCATCCATCCAGCCTTATGATGCCGCAAACATACCCCAAATCATCTGACCCATATAGACTTCAAACTGGACTTCCAGGCCAGTTCTGAACTTCCCCGCAGAAGTTCTGTACTATTTTTGCCCCTTCCGCTAGGCTCTTCCCTTTTCCTGAATTCCTGTTTCTCAACTAGTTATTGACCAACTCCAACCCACTTCTCTCGGTTCATTCTATGTGCCACATCGTGGATCATCATACGTAGTATATATATGTGTGCTATAATAATAATACAGTATGCCGGGAGTGGTGGCGCGTGCCTGTAGTCCCAGCAACAAAAAATAATAATACAAATACAGTAGAACTGCATAGTTGATTACCTCCCTACATTGACCCCTCCTTAAGTTGACCTCATTTTCATAGACTGGACATGCACCACATGTACATGTCAGTGCAGTAGGCCCAGTTCCTTATAGTGACCACTTCTGTTTGTTACAGTCCCTTAGGTGGTCTACTTTATTTTTCTTATATAAATCTTACATATATATATATATATATATATATATATGGCTGCAGTTTTGTAATACCTACCTAATCTTTGTTCTCTAAAGTCCAATTTCCCCATTGGGAAACATCTGTTAACATCTTGGCTACATGCCTTAAATTTTTTTAATCACTTTTCTTTTTTTCAACTAGTCTCATTTCAGTTTCTATGACTCAAGACTCATTTCACTTTATTTCATTGTACTTCTTTTGTTTTTTTTTTTGAGACAGGGTGTTTCTATATCACCCAGGTTGGTCTCTCACTGTACTTTAAAACTTGAATTTCATATTCATCTTAAAATTTTCCTCCCTTTGGCAGCTCAGCCTCAGGAAAGGAAGGCTGGACACCTGTCACACCCTTCACACACTTCTCTCTCTCCTTGTCATCTTTGTACCATCTCCTATGATTGTGGACAGAGAAAAGGTAAAAGCCACAATCAGGAAAGCCTACGGTCTTCTTCCTCACTGGCCCTTGCTGCCACTCATGCAGCTCCAGGATGCTCTGCTAAGAAAGCCTGTGTCCCGCTGAGATTTGGCCATATATTCTGTACATACTGTCCCTCCCCTACACCAACATTCTGCTACATTTCTCTGATGTACTCACTTCTTTGCTGCAGTGTCTGCCATTTCTGAGGAGAATGGCACCATCAATCTCATGCCCTCTTGGCCACTTCTCTCAGGTCTGCAAGCATAGGCAGGCTGTTATCTTTTGTACTTCTTCAAATTGCAAACTTCAGCAAAAGGTTCTGGCCACATCTCCATGTGATGGCCCTCACCAACATCCTGGTATCACTCCCCAATTGTTTGTTTTCTTTCTATATTTTCCACTTAGTAGCAGATCTCTTAGCTTAAGAATGTCGAGCCTCTTAAAGAGGTATGGGGCCACAGGGCCTACTTTTCCTCTTTGATACCTTTCGGTGGGCTAGGAACTGGAGGTGTCTTGTACAGAACAGTTCTCCAAGTGGCCTTGGACTTTTCTTGCTGGTAGTATGTATGGAATGTGTTAGAATGTATCATCATTCTGAGACAAGAAGGTGGAACTAGTCAGAACAGCAGGGGTCTGTTCCCTCCTAGAAATAGGATGGTCTTCACTTTAGCCTAACATGTCTCATTGCCCTGGGATGTGAACCTAGGACAGACTACTTTCTAGGGTCCCTCAGCTACAGTGCAAGTGAGGCAAAGGCAGATGAGACTCCAACCACTCTGAGCAGCTTCCCTCGGCCTTGGGGGATGGGCTCATCATGAATCCTGTGCTTCTATTGTCCCTTCTGTTGTCCCTTCCTGTTTATAAGTAATAAACCCACTCCACGTAATTTGTTGTGTATGTGTATTCTATCTCACTGGGCTCAGACTTTGTAAAGCTGCAGTCCAATATGCAGGGCTCAAGTAGTAACCAGTGCACAGTGAACCTGCTTTGCATCTAATGATTACTCCCAACTTGTCTGCACTTAAGAAGGAGGTAAATTCAATGCCTTTTTGTTGTCAGCCTCGGTTCTGATACAACAGGAAAACCTCACTGGATTTCTTGCTGTGTACATCAATGCAAAGCTATGGAGGTCTCTTTCTTCTAAAGATTTTTCTTATTTTGTCATTTCAAAAAAGGAATAAATATGACACTTTTAGGAATGGGGGTTAGAATATGTATAATATTTGTATTTTTTAAACATACTCAACCCTCCACCACCCCAAGACTCTACCATGGACAGAAAAATGCAGAAAGAGTTGTGCAGCCTCAGAAAGTTGTTAAATCCTAAACATGGGGACAGTATTTGATTTATAGTATTTTATTTCAATTTACAAATTGCTTTACCTTACCTTAACTTAATTTTCATAACCTGTATATGAACTATGTAGGACAGGTGGACCCATCTTGATCAGACAATTAAGGGTAGTGAGGAAGGGGCTGGGCTCTGATTCAACAGAACCAATTCAGCTGCTAATCCTCTGACTCTCTTCCCTGAAACCTCAACTGTAAAGTGGAGATGGTGCCATGGAGATAATCACATTTGTGGCTTCATTTGACTATGGTCAAGATTGGGTGATAACTATTAATGTGCAAGATTGAGGTGATAACTATCAATGTGCTTATCTCATTGTCTCTGGTTAGTAGTGAGTGCTCAGTAATTTAATCTACCGTAGAAAAAAATGAGGCAAAATTTCTAGACAGTTTTTTAAGGAAGACATACAGCACATTTTTCATTCTTGACAGTTGTGACCTTGTGGTTGAACTAGTACAAATAGCTCCTTAAATGGATCATTTTTTCTTTAAAAGGTAAAATCCTCTAAAATCTTCTCAGCCTCAACTGCTGGATCTTGAAGCATAAAGGATAGCAATATTGAGAAAAAAAATTGACTCAGCGAACTTTGGTATTAATTAAGCCACACTCCAAGAAGAATAGGACTCAGTGCAAGAATTTAAAATGAAGACTATTTAAAATATAGTCTTGTAAAATTTGCCATCCCAAAGAAGATGACCGTAATTTTTAATTAATATTTGTAATGATATCCTTGTAAATGAATGCGTAGAACCTTCAAACTGAGAGAAACAAAAAAAAAAAAGAAGGTAGAAAGAGATGCTTGGAAACACAACACGCTGAACTTGTCAATCATCTTCTCAAAAAGAAAACAAAAAGCAAAAGAAAAAAGAAATGTAGTTCAGATAGTTCCCCTATACTCCCCTACCTCCATGTATATACAGCCTCCCCAGCTATCAACATCTTGACAAAGTGGTAACTATATTGGCACATCGTTATCTCCTAAAGGCCACGGTTTACATCAGAGTTCATTGTTGATCTTACACATTTGTTGAGTTTTTTAAAAATGTATAATGAAATGTGTCTCCCATTGTAGTATTATTGTAGTATTACTGCCCTAAAAATCCTCTCTGCTCCGCCCATTCATCTCTCTCTTCTTGCCCACCCCTGGCAAACACTGATCCTTTTATTCTCTCCATAGTTTTGCTTTTCCCAGAATGTTACACAGTTGGAATCATATAATACATAGCCTTTTCGTATTGCCTTATTAGCAATATGAAATACACATCCAATAATATGCATTTAAGGTTGTCCATGTCTTTTCATGGTTTCTTGCCTCATTTATTTTAGTGTAGAATAAAATTTTATCAGATGTACCACAGTTTATCCATTCACCTGCTGAAGAACAATTTGGTGGTTTCCAAGTTTGGGCACTTGTGACTGAAGCTGCTATAAACATCTGTGCACAAGTTTTTGTGTGAACATAGGTTTTCAACTAATTTGGGTAAATATCAAGAAGCATAATTGCTGAATCATATGGTAAGCATATGTTTAGTTTTGTAAGAAACTGCCAAACTGTCTTCCAGTGTTGCTATACTATCTTGCATTTCCACTAGTAATGAATAAGTGTTCCTCTTGCTCCACATCCTTGTCAGCATTTGATGTAGTTAGTGTTTTGGATAGTAGGTGTGTAGGGGTATCTTATTTTAATGTGCAATTTCCTAATGACTATGATGTTGACATCTTTTCATATACTGATTGGCCATCTGTCTTACTGTCTTTAGTGAGGTGTCTATTCAGGTATTTTGTTCACTTTTTAAAAATTGGTTCTTGTTTTCTTATTGTTGAATTTTTATTTTATTTTATTTTATTTTATTTTTATTATAGATAAAAATATGCACCATAGATGTGGCCCAACCCATCACCCTAAAAGTTCTCTGTATGTTTTAGAAAATACTTCGTTGCAACTATTTTCTCTCCTTCTCTGGCTTGTCTTCTCATTCTCTTGAAAGTGTCTTGTGTAGGGCAGAAGTTTGAAATTTAGTGATCCAACTTATCAATTTTTTTCATGGAATGTACCTTTGGTATTGTAGTTAAAAAGTCATTACCATACCCAAGGTCGTCTATGTTTTCTCTTATGTTATCTTCTATGACTTTGATAGTTTTGCGTTTTACATTTAGGTCTTTAATCCCTTTTTGAGTTATTTTTGTGAGAAGTATAAATTCTATATCTAGATTAATTTTTCACATATGGATGTTTAGTTGTTCCAGACCAATAGTTAAAAATACCATCTTTGGGGCAGTGCCTGTGGCTCAAAGGACTAGGATGCTGGCCCCATATACTGGAGGTGGTGGATTGAAAACCGGCCCTGGCCAAAAACTGAAAAAATTAAAAAAAAAAAAAAAAGACCATCTTTACTGCATTGTGTTGGCTTTGTCCCTTTGTCAAAGATCAGCTGACTGTGTATATTGAGGTATATTTCTATGCTCTCTGTTTTGTTTCCTTGATTGGTTTGCCTATTCTTTTGCCAATATCACTCTGTCTTGATTACTGTAACTGTACAGTAAGCTTTGAAGTTGGATAGTGTCAATCCTCTAGGGTTCTTCTCCTTCAATATCAAGTTGACCATTCTGGGTATTTTGCTTCTTTGTATAAACTTTAGAATCAGCTTCTTAACAGCTACAAAATAACTTGGTGGAATTTTCATTGGGATTACATTGAATCTATAGATGAAGTGGGAATAACTGACATCTTGACAATATTGAATTTTCCTTTCCAAAATCATGGAATACCTCTTCATATATTTAGTTCTTGAATTCCCTTCATCAGAGTTTTATAGTTTTCCTCATATAGACATTGTGCATATTTTATATCCATATGTAGTTCTAATCTAAGTGGTGTCCTGTTTTTAATTTCAAATTTTATTTGTTCATTTCTGATATATAGGAAAGAGACTGACTTCTGTATATTAACCTTATATCCTACAACTTGCTGTAATGGCTTAATAGTCCTAGTAGTTTTTTGTTGATTCTTTTGGATTGTCTACATAGAAATAAGGACAGTTTTATTTCTTCCTTTTCAGTCAACATGTCTTTTATTTCCTTTTCTTGTCTTATTGCATTAGCTAGGACTTTCAATATAATGTTGAAAAAGAGTTGTGAGAGAGGACTTCCTTGCCTTGTTTCTGATCTTACCAGGAAAGCTTTTAGTTTCTCACTATTAAGCATGATATCACTAATAGGCTTTTTGTCAATATTCTTTATCAAGTTGAAGAAGTTCTCTTTTATTCCTAGTTTGTTCAGAATTTTTAATTATAAATGAATGTTGGCTTTTTTCAAATGCTTTTTCCGTATCTATTGATGTAATTATGTGACTTTTCTTTTTTAGGCTGTTGATATGACTGCATTAATTTATTTTCAAATGTTAAACCAGCCTTGCACACCTAGGATAAATCTCGCTTAGTCATGATGTATAATTCTTTTTACACATTGTTAGATTGAAGTTGCTAATATTTTGTTAAGTATTTTTGAAACTGTGTTCTTGAGATATATTAATCTACAGTTTTCTTTTCTTGTAATGCATTGTTTGATTTTGGTACTAAGGGCATGCTGGCCTTATAGAATAAGTTTAAAAGTATTTTTTCTGCCTCTTTCTTCTATAAGATGTTGTAGAGAATAAGTATAATTTCTTTCTTAAGTGTTTGGTAGAATTCTGGTAGTGAACCCATCTTGGCCTGCTATTTTTAGTTTTGGAAAGTTGTTAATTATTGGTTCAATTTCTTTAATAGATATAGGCCTGTAGGCCTGTTTAAATTGTTTATTTCATCTTGTATGAGTTTTGGCAGATTGTTTTTCCCCTAAGGAATTAGTCCATTTTATCTAAGTTATCAAATTTGTTGGCATATGGTTGTTCATAGTATTTCTGAATCATAGTCTTAACATTTATGAGATCTATAGCAATGTCCTCTTTTCCATTTCTGGTATTAATAATTTGTATGTTCTCTTTTTTTTTCTTAGCCTGGCTAAAAGCCTATCAATTTTTATTGATTTTTTTTTTTCAAAGAACCAGCTTTTGATTTTGCAAATTTTTTTTCTATTGATTTCCTGTCATTGATTTCATTAACTTCTGCTTTAATGTCTATTATTTCTTATGTTTACTTTGGATTTAAAGTACTTTTCTTTTTCTGGTTCCTAAGGTGAAGGTACAGATTATTGATTTTAACCTTTCTTCTTTTTCATATATACATTAAATGTTATAAATTTCATCTAACCATCATTTTCATTGCATTCCACAAATTTTGACAAGTTATATTTTTATTTTTTATTTAGTTCAAAGCATTTTTTGTTTCTCTTGAAATTTCTTCTTTAACCAACATACTGTTTAATCTTCAAGTGTTTCAGGATGTTCATATCTTTCTGTTATTGATTCCTAGCTTAATTCCTTTGTGATCTGAAAGCAGACATGGTATGATTTCTGGTTCTTTATATTTATTTTTGTGTTTTTTTTGTTTGTTTGTTTGTTTGTTTTATTGCCCTCAATAGAGTGCCATGGTATCACAGCTCACAGCAACCCCCAGCTCTTGGGCTTAGGCTATTCTCTTGCCTCAGCCTCCCTAGTAGCTGGGACTACAGGTGCCTACCACAACACCTGGCTATTTTTTGTTAAAGTTTGGCCGGGGCCGGTTTCGAACCTGCCACCCTTCGTATATGAGGCTGGCACCCTACTCACTGAGCCACAGGCACTGCCCCTGTTTCTTTATATTTGTTAATGTGTGTTTTATGGTCAAGAAAGTGATCTTTCTTTGTGAATGTTTCATGTGAATTTAAAAAGAATGTGTGTTCTGTTGTTGGGTGAAGTACTTGATAGATGTCATAGGATCCAGCTGATTGATGATGTTATTGAGTTCAACTCTGTCCTTACCAATTTTCTGCCTACTGAATCTGTCTATTTCTGTTAGAGGGGTGTTGAAGTCTCCAACTATACTAGTAGATTCATCTATTTTTCCTTGCATTTCTATCAGGACATGATTTTTGCTTCACATATTTTGACACTCTGTTAGTAGGTATATATGTATTACAGATTTTTATCCTAGAGAATTGACCTTATCATCATGCAATACTTCTCTTTATTCCTGAGAATTCCCCTGGCTCAGAAGACTGCTCTATGTGAAACTAATATAACTAGATTTACTTCTTTTTGATTACTGTTAGCATGGTACATCTTTCTCCATCCCTTTACTTTGAATCCATATGTGTAGTTTTATTTAAAGTTGGTTTCTTATAGACAGCATATATTTGGATTGTATTTTTCAAAACACTTTGACAATCTCTTGTCATTGATGTATTTATACAATTAATTTTTAAAATTATTATTGATATAGTTAGATTAATATTTACCATATTTCTTGCTTTTTTCTATTTACCATGCTTTTTCTTTGTTACTATAAGTGTCTATCACTTTTTCCCTGCCTTTTGTGGTTTTAATTCAGCATTTTTTATCATTCCATGTTTTCTTTTATCTTAGCATATCAGTTATACTTTTTAAATTGCTTTTAGTATTGACTCTAGATTAGGATTGACTGATTTGACTGTCTAAAGGATAAAATTTTCTGTAAGACAAAAGACAACATAAAGGAAACCAAAAGGAAAATGATGGTTTGAGATAAAATACTAGTAATGTGTCTGACAAAATAGAGATAATATCCTTACTGTATAAAGACACCCTACAAATTGATGTTTAGAAAAAACAAAGAACTCAATTTTTTTAAATGGGCAATGTATATAAATAGATAATTAACATAAGAGAAGATGCAAAGGCCACCAATATACAAAGACATGCTGTATCTTACTAGTATTCAGGAAAGTGAAAATCAAGTCAATGAGATACCATTTTTTCTCTCATCAGATTGGCAAAAAGTAAGGACTGAGGATAATGCTGATGACTGCATGGAAACAGGGACCTAAAAACACTGCTGATGAGAGCATGAATCGATAGAACATTTAGAGATAATAATCTTTTTAAAATTATTCAGTAAGATCTACTAAAGTAAAAGATATACATACTGAACACAGGGATCCCACTTTGGAATTTCAATACATTTCCAACTAAATCATTATCATGAGATATTTTTCATATAGTACATGAAAATCTATTGCCTCCTCAGACAGTAGGTTCACAGTAACATTTGTAATTTTTATAAAAAAACAAAAAGTAGTTCATAAATGCTAAGCAAAAAAATGAGTGCTGTAAGCCTGAACAAAGGTGATCCAATACAGGGTGGGAAAGTTGTTGGGGCAGGGTAGGGGGTTGGTGATGGGGAAGAGAATATGTGGAGCAGAATGACTAAGTATTTTTCTGAAATCAAGATAGATTGGGTTAAGAGCACACCTAATCTAAAGGCAATCATCAGTGACTGTTTTGAAAGCTGGATAATGGTTATTAAATCAAATCTTTTGCATTGGATATCTGAAAACAGTGTTTTATTGAAACCTATAGACAATATTAAAACAATATCTTTCTTTAATGAGAAAAAGATAGGGGAATCTATCATAGCAGCTCTGTCCTGTCAAAAATAGATACTATCTATAATAAAGGCAAGCTTAGGGCTCAGAGACCGTACTAGTAAGATTCCTGGATCAAACTGCTAAGATAATCCATTTTTATAATGGACATGACACAATTCTATGAGGTTTATTCTCATAAAACTGTGCTTTGGAGTGCTTTTACCAATCCCTAGGGTTTTGGACTGATAAGCTGGCAAGAATCTCATTTTCAACATTCACATACAATTATGATTATGTGATAGAAAACACTGAGTTTCTGGGTGACTTATAAAGATTGTAATTATTCCATTTGTGTGCATTTTTGGCTATGCAAGTTTAGGTAAGAGCAAAATACCAAATTAACTAAATGATGAATGACATGACTAAGCCATGACCCCTGATAAAATACAGCTTAAAAAATATAATCATCATGGGGGAGCAAGATGGCGGCCGAGTAATAGCTTCCCTGCAACTGGGCACAGTGACTCTGGGGAGATGAGACTCCAGGCATCTCTGGCTGGTGGGATCTGCCTATAATCATCCCTTTGAGGATACAGAGGGATGCAAGAGGAGGACAAAAACAGTGGAAAACTGGCAAGTGGTTGCATGTGTTCGGTAGGTCTAATCCCACCAGCAGCTGTAAGTACAGCAGCAGCGAGACTGCAAACTGGAAAGGCCTTACCTGTGAACTGTTTTATTGTTTTTGGACTTGGCACTCAGTTGAACTGCCTTGGGGGTAGCTTGAGCAGGAGTGTGGAGAACGTTGGGGGTTGTCTGGGGCCCCAGACTGAGCTGCTGAGCCAGATGGAGCTAATAGCATTTGGCTGTGGGCCGCAGGGAGCATTGTGAGAGAACTGCCCCAGCAAGCTCTGCCCTCAGGGTCCCAGAGCAAGGATCGGGCGGGAGCTCATAATCTAATGACTGAGCAGCCTAAAGGTGGGGACTGAGCCACCTTACAGCCTTAATCCTCAGGGGCAGGGTGAGACCTGTTTTGGCACACTGGGTAAGTGGATAGCCACTTCAGCAGTGATCCCAGTGACAAGCACTTTCCTGGGAAAGCTGCTTAGCCAAGTTTAGAAGTTTAAAGTGCCTTTTAAGAGGGCTGAAGAGAGATTTAGGGTCTCCACCCTGTGGGGTTTGAGAAATCAGTGGAGGCCTCCAGTCATATCAGCATTGTGATTAACATCTCATACCCCTGTTGCCCAGACCACCTGTTGCCCAGACAATATTCAACAGGATATATATACTGCTTTGTTTTTGGTTGGTTTTTTTATTTGTTTTTTGTTTATTTTGTTGTTATTTTGTTTTGTTTTTTAATTTCAACCTTTTCTGTACAGATTTTTTCTTTTCTTTTTTCTTTCTTTCCTTTCTCCATTTTTCTAGTTTAAATACAATTTCCCATTGCTGCCTTTTTCAATAATTAGAACTTCAATTTTGCTAGTGTTTCTACCCTTAATATTTGGTTTTTCACCCAATTTTATCCCATCATGTTTTCTCTTTGCTTGTTTTGGTTTGATTTATAGCATTTTTGTCTTTCCTCTCTACTTGGTGGAGGTGGGGTACTGTGTCTGATCAGATTAGCAAAGAGCTGCTGACCTCAAGGGAACCACCCAACCAGGCACCCTCCAGAGGTTGGGGTTTTTCTAAGGTTGTGTCAAAGTATCCTACTGTACACTTATATTGCTCTGTCTCCCTCTTTCTGTGCCTCTCTTCTTTTTGTCAATATTCCCTTTTACCCATTCCCTCTACTTTCTCTATTTTCTTTTCTTTCTTTCTTTCCTTTTCTTTTTTTCATCCCTTCTTGCTCTTCAACCTTCTCATCCTTCTGGTCCTGTACCAAAAGAACTCATTGAAACCTTAGTCCACAGGCATGTAAACTTAAAGAGCAAGAAAATTAGGGCAAGGAAACAGATAACGGAAATCATTCATGAGGAAGAATCAG